>WBNO01029084.1:4917-28150 GCA_013400575.1 Peucedramus taeniatus
GTTGATGCTGCAGAGCCCGCCCGGCGCGACCCCCGCAGCCCCCGCCATGGACAAGAGCAGCCCCTGCGGCTCCGGTGCGCCCGGATCCTCGGCCGGCAGCAAAGGGCAGCAGCCGCGCTCCGCCTCGGCCGGGCCCGCCGCGGGGGAGTCTAAGCCCAAAGGCGGTGAGAGCTGGGAGGGGGCTCCGCAGGGAGCGGGGGGCTGCGGGGACAGACGGCCTTGGGTTTGTGGTGAAGCTGAACTTCGCCTCGTCGGGTTGTTTGTGTCTCAGCTGGGTTTAATAGGTGGCATTTCAGGTCACTGCTTGTTTTGGGTTGTTTTCTCCTTCCTCTTCCGGCTCTGCTCGCTGTTTGGCGAGCTAGGATTCCTACTCTCCTTTTCCTTTAAGGATTAATGCTTTATCTTCATTAGTATTGGAGTAAGCAGCTTGAGAGCTAAAGCCCTGGTGCTGTAGTAAGAACATCCATTCTGCAGTGCCTGTGGATAGAGCCCTTAGCTTTATCTTGTACCTGTGTTGTTACACCTCACCGAGGGGGTCTGGTGTCGGTGCACAGCATTCCCCTTGCCCCGGTGTTTCTGTGACCTGCTTTGGGGGAGCTCAGGGTGAGCTGCCTGTTGTTTGCTCATCTGGCATTCAACCCAAAGTGTCTCACCTGGAATTGCAAACAGCTGGTTCTGCTGACAGAGCAGTTTGTCAGAAGCCAGTGTGGTTCCCGTCGTCATTTCAAGGTAAGACCAAAGCCCACTGAACTCTCAAAACTTGTTTAGGAAGAGAGTGTTCCTGGCAACCTTTTTTTTTTTTACCTAAAACCTAGGAATGGGGGGGCAGTAGTGATTAAAATTGGTGATTTAAGTCCTGGAAGTATATGAGGGAGTGTCAACAGGTTGCTACACCACCACTGCTGTACTAATTTCCTTCCTTCTCAGTGGTTTGTTTCAGCTGTGTTACTTGAGGCCTCTGAGAAAGCAGCAGTGCACTCCAGAGGGTTAACAGAATGAGTATCTTGGAGGTGTTTGTTGACTCCTTTTTGGACCTTCTAAGCATGGTCATGACCTGGGTAACCAAGTATTACCTGCTCTTCACCTGTATTAACTGGCCTTCCACAGGGTTGACAGAAGTGGGACATGGGAGGTGACTCACCCACAGCTCCCCAGGTTGTGGTGTTACTGTGCAATTACAATGAAATTTTACCTTCGAATTCAAACACTTGGAAGTCTTTTTAAGAAGAACTTTTTCTGTCCCTGTCTTACCAAGAGACACCTCCTCACTGCAGCTTCTTTTGTAGTGATGTGTGATGCTCTGTGGAGGATTGTTCACAGAATACAAATGTCCTTCAGGAAGGGGTTAAGATGATTTTTGCTGTGGCTGGTATCCTTTTGTGTAGAAGACAGTATTTGGACTGAGGAAGGATGTAAAAGGCCTGTTGTTCCAGCCCAGAATAAAAATGTTCAGTGATTTTGGTGGAATGTCACCTTTTACAGGTTTGAAATAATGGCACTGGTAGCACAGGAGCAGTGGGGAGAGGAATCCTGATGCCCATTCTCTTCTGCTCCAAAACTTTTAATTAAATAAGCCCCAAAGTTTTTAAGACTTCTTTTTTTTTTTTAACATAAAACAGAGGAAAATTTTGTCATGGCATAATTCCACTTCAGTGATACTTGTTTCTGAATTACAGTGGAGGGCAGAGGGATGAGTTGCTTCCTTTACAGGGTATCAAAGAGAGCTGGACAAATTAGAATATCTTTTCATAGGAGTAGATGTTTATTTAGGAATATCTTAACTGGAGGGTACTGAAAACTAAAATGAAAAGATTCCCTTGGTGAAATTAGGGCAAGCAACTACACAGGATGCAGCTAGGTAAAGCTGGCTGTGGTTTCATAGCTGTTGGGTGTAGGACACTGCATGTCACCATATGGAATCTTTTTCTGGAGTTCCTTATCACTGTCCTTGTAGCTGATGTGGTGCACCCCCTTAAGGACAGGTATAGGATGTATTCTGGAAATCGTGTGTCTCCTCTGAAATGGGAGGTAATCTTATGGGCCACAGACCTTCCTCAGGTGGTCACTGGGTTAAATCCAGTCAAGCTCCTGCCATTTGATGCTTTCCAAGGTTACCTGCTGTAACTGTCCAGCTGAGGAAATGAAAAAATGCCTAATCCTGAATCCTTATGGTAACTTCTCTTTTTCTTTCTCTTTTTCTCTTTTTCCAGTGCAGCTGGAAATTGGCTAAATAGAGTACTGTATTCCCTTGTACTTGTGGAAGTTTGAGTCCTCCTATCTTTCAAATTTGGCCTCAGAGACTAAATTAAACTGAAAGTTTCTAACAGAAAAGTTTCTTTATGCTGTGTTAGTGTGCCAAGAGGAATCACATCCAATTAGAGTGGATAAAGTAGCTAAGGCAAAACAGGCTTGTTGGGGTTCTCTGCAGCCCTCAGGAGCTGATGGACAGTGTTAGCTGTCACAAACCTTCCTGGGCCTGATCACACCCAGTGTGAGCCTGCTTGGCTGGGCTGTGGGAGCTCGGTCACCTCCTGCTCAGTGGGATGTTTGCCTTGGCAGCAGCAGTGGCCTCAGTATGTTTTCATGAAACCACCCTGTGGCTTTAGTGTGATCCAGACCCCTTATGCAATGCTGCAGGCTTCAGCACAGCTCAGCAGAAAAGAGGGGAGAAAAGGTAGAAAGAAACAGCAGTTCTCACCCCAATAGCAAGCCAGTATTGGAGCTCCACTGCCCAGGTGGTCACCTACAGCTGCTTCTAATGCTGTGAACTTCATCTCCCCTCTCTGGATCTTTGGAGATACATGTCCTCTAGCAGCAGGAGAAAACACAAATCTCAGGGCTTGCTCCAAAAGCCAGAACAGTTTTATTGCTGGTGTTTTTAAATTATACAGACAGTATTTTTTGAAGTCTCTTGGAGTGTGAATGGGTAGATAAATCCACATAACCTATATATGTGTGTGTGTGTATATATATATATATATATAGGTTAGACGCCCTGGAAACAGTAAAAGGACTGAGGACCTGGGTGAAGAGTAAGTACCTCACCAGCACTCTGGCTGTTGCTAACTCCTCATTTGCCAAGAAAAGAAGTAAAACAGAAGCTACCAAATCCAAACTTACCCTGCTTAAAAGTGGGATCTCACAAGAGAGGATGGCAGTGAGAATCTTCCACTTTTCTCTGTGCCAGAGTGCAGCCTGTCCTGCCCTGCCCTTTGTGGGAGTGCTGGGATGGATGAGAGAAAGCAGAGAGCTCCCTGATGTGTGGCATGCTGGAAAGGTTGGAAGGGACAGCATTGCTTAGATTCAGGGTAGGGGAAAGCTGTTCCAATTTACAGATGCATTCTCCAAGCTCCTGGTTGTCTGCTGACCAATTTTCATTATTACTCTGAGGGACCAGGCTTCTGCTGAGGTCAGTTTTTCTCATGGTGGGGAGGTGATACTGCCCATCTGTAAAATCAGGTTTGAAGTGTTGTTAGACCACTGTAGGGTCCTTTTAAAAAAGGCACAAGTGAAGAGTTCTTTCCTATAAAATGTGAGAGTCACTGAAGTGACTCCCAAAGGCTCTAGGAGGTGCCTTAAAAGGACCTATAGTATGACAGGAATGTGTGTAAACCATCTGACTGACAAAGTTGGTGGTGAGTAACTCGATTAAAACTTTAAGTGGTAGGAAATTCTTCTGTCAGCTCCAGGGGTGAGCTGTTCCTTGTTTGGGAACTTGTAAACACCTGCATTAGACTGACTTTTTTGGAGTTGTTTCTTTTCCCCATTTGAAGAAACTGCAAACTGGTACAGGCACAACAGGCATGTCCCCCTCTAGTGCATTTGCTGAAATTACAGATTTAAGAGGGTGGTTGAGCTCTAAGCTGACAAGTTCTGCTCCTGAGTAACTTAAGGAGTAGTCCAAACCTCTTAAAAACTACTTAATTTTTTACCCGAGACTCTGGTGTTGGTCATTCCTTCTTCCCTACATTCTCAAAAAAACTCTGTCTAATCATTCAGCCAAACCTGTCACACCCTCAGTACTTGGCAGCTTCTGGTGTGTTTTTTTCTGATAACACTCAAGCCATGACTTTTTAGCCTGATGTGCATTAAAGCACTGCCAGCTATGCAGGCATGTGTTTGAGTTACACAGCTGTGGTTCTGACAGAGTTGGTTTAATTCTGAATTAAAGGATCAGCCTTTTGAATAGCAGAGTAAATTACCAATTCTGATGATGAAGTTTGTCTGCAGTATGGGCCTGTCACATCGTGTGAAAGTAATGATAGTGTCCTGTTCTAGCTGTGGTTGCAGTCAGAGAAGTCTGACAAGTGCAAGAAGCAGCAGACCAGCACAGAACCTGGTCCAGCCACTTTTTGTTGCTTGATTTATTCTTTAGAAGGGGGATGCTCAGTAATATACAAGAACACATCCTGTTCTCAGATCACCTTTTCTGGGGGATGCAGGTGGAAGAAAATGAAAATAACAACAAAGGATCCTTTATTTGGATGATGCCATTCCAGCTGTTCTAAATGCTTGGGTAGATGGGAATTGGTGCTGGGAGAGGGAAAAACTGAAGCACTGGCAATGAAACTGCCCATATGAGAAACATGATCCTGAATCACAGTGATGTTGTTTGCCTGCCACGTAAGATTTATGTTAAGGGGTGGGGAGGAAGAGTGCAAAGTGGCAAAAGGGAAACTAATAGTCTTTTATAAAGTGCAGCTAGATATTGTGTGAGGTCTTGCTGTTTGTGTAGTGTTTACTGAGTATCCAGAGTGACTTTGGGGCTGGCTGGTGTGGGTAGATGTCTTCTGGGGCCTGAGGAGTTTTGTTTCTGAGCTTATCACCATACCTCTGCTACAAATAAAACTTGGGCTAGGTGGTGGAAGTGCCGAGTTAAGCACCCAGCCCACAGCCTGTTGTGTCCTTGGGCAACTCTGATCTTGTGTTAAGACTACTAGAAATACCTGCACAGTATTAGCTCTGTTCTAGCAGTTTGATTGAGCAGCTGTTGAGGCACAGAACACCCCTCTCAAGAGCTGGATTGATTTTTCTGCTCTTTATTCCTGCAGTTTTTTGCTTTGTGCTTCATCACTGTGTCCTGTGTTAGGGTCAGTGGTGTGCTAAGTAGAGTTTTTGGCAGACAGTTCTTGTTGCATAGGTTGGTGGACTTAGATCTTAGGTATGTGCCCTGCAAGGCCACAGAGTGTTTGGTTTGTGCTTCAAGATCAATTAGCATTTGTTGGCCTGATGACACAAAAGTATTTTTTAAACAGAATTAGATCTGCTGGGATCTTCTAAGTACAGAGTACAGAAGTGAGTGAAAACAGGCAATGGAAGCCTTTAAGAAAAATGCAGGCAGTGATGTATTTATACAGTGTATTTTATGTGTGATAAATATGATAGATTGTGTGTTTTAGGCAAATTAAATGAAAAAAATAACTAGTTGTTGTCAGTTCTTGTAATGGGGTATGAAAATGTCATATGTGCTGTTAATATTTATAACTTAATGTACCAGTTAACACACTGATCTCTGGAAGTGGCAATTCCAAACCTGGAAAAAAGAAATTCTTCTTTTTTTATGAAAGGTAGAGCACAGCAAATACTTTCTTTTAAACTCTTTGACCAGCTCCTTGGACAATGCTAGGAATGAAGTGGTTTGGGTTGCTGGGGGGATTTGATGTCCTGGTAAACACTACTCTTAAGTGGCTGAGGTGAGCTCATCTCTGAGGTGAATTTAGCTGAGTTGCAGTACATGGGGCCAACTCTGAGGCTGCAGATCTGATTCTTCTTTTCTTTTCCTTTCAGATGGAAAGAATGCGAGTGGATCCAAACAGCGTTATAACCGTAAAAGAGAAACTTCATATTCAAAAAATGAGAACTTTTCCAGTCAGTCCCGTCGCTCCAATCCACAGAAAAGCAAAGCTTTTAACAAGATGCCCCCTCAAAGGGGAGGCAGCGGCGGAAGTGGCAAACCTTTTAGCTCTTCTAATGGTGGGAGACGAGATGAGGTGAGAAGTGTAATGCCATGACTCCAAGGCCTCCTTTCTTGGGGTGAGAGGATCACCCTGACCTGCCTAGATAGGTCTGCTGTGTTCAGTTCCTGGGTTGGGAAGGGAGAGAGCAAGAAGAGGTGCTCACATCATTGAGATGCCAAAGGGAATGTGAGCAGAGCAACTTGGCAACTACAGAAGAGGAGTGCTCTTTGCTCTGCTCTAAGAAAAAGTGCATCTGAGAAATGGATGCCAAGACATGTACACATGACATGGGTTCTTTGTGAAAATATATAGTGACACAATTTCACTGCCTTGTTCCTGCTGGCCACGCTATTTTTAATACAGCCCAGGTGCCACTGGCTGCCTTGCACACCTGGGCACACCTGGTTCATGTTCAGCTGCTGTTTACTGACACCCCCAGGTCTTTTCCTGATGGGCAACTTTCCAGCTGCTCTTTCCCAGGCCTGGAGCATTCCAAGGGGCTGTTGTGACCCAAGTGTAGGACCTGGCACTTGGTGTTGTTGAACCTCATACTGTTGGCCTTGACCCATCAGTCCAGCCTGTCCAGATCCCTCTGCAGAGCCTTCCTGTCCTCCAGCAGATCTACATTCCCACGCAGCCTTGTGTCATCTGTGAATTTGTGTAGGGTGCCCTCTATCCCCTTATCCAGATCATTGATAAAGACATTAAACAGGACGGGCCCAAGTACTGAGCTCTGGGGAACCCCACTAGTGGGGGTTCAGCTGGACGTCACCCCATGTCCCTCTGCTCCCTGGGCCCAGCAATCCAGACAGGTTTTTTACTCTGAGGCTGTGCTTATCCAAGGCATGGGCAGCCAGGTTCTTCAGGAGAGTGCTGTGAGAAACTGCCAAAGGCTTTTCTAAGGTCCAGGTAGAAAACATCCACAGCTTTTCCCTCATGCACTGTGTCACCTTGTCATAGGAGGAGATCAGGTTAGTCAGGCAGAACCTGCCTTTCGTAAACCCACGTTGGCTGGGCCTGGTCCCCTGGTTGTTCTGTACACTCTGTGTGATGGCTTGAAGGATAATCTCCATAACCTTGCCCATCACAAAGGTCAGATTGACAGGCCTGTAATTCCCCAGATCCTCCTTCCAGCCCTTCTTGTAGGTGTGTGTCACATTTGCTGACTTCCAGCCAGCTGGGACGTCCCAGTTTGCCCGGACTGCTGGTAAATGATGATCACTGCTGCCAGCTCCTTCAGTCCCTGTGGGTGGATCCCATCCAGCCACATGGACCTGGGGGTGTCTGAGTGGCACAGCAGGGCACTGACTGTTTCTCTGGAGTATGGGGCTTCATTCTGCTCCTTGTCCCAATCTTCCAGCTCAGGGGCTGGGTACACTGAGATCAACTGATGTTAAAGTCTGAGGGAAAGAAGGCATTAAGTACCTCAGCCTTTTCCTCACTCTTTGCCACTGTGTTTCCTTCTGCATCCAGTAAAGTATGGGGTGTCACCGTGGGGTGACACACAAATGACACGGAGCAGTTCTGTTCAAAGCAAACTAAAAACCTCTTTATTAAAACATCTGACTCCATACATATATCTTTCTGAAATGCCATTGTCATTGGAGGGTTACAGTGCCACCTCCTCAATGTCACTGGGCAACCCAACAGTCCATCAGGTTGCTCGTCCCCCATAAAAGAATGAAAAACAATAAGTTATTTATATAAAGTTTGTGGGAAAGTTCTGTGCCAAAAATGCAAACATCAGAAGGCTTGATAAAACTTGGAAAAAATCAGGGTGACATTGGGGATTTTCTTTAGCTCTCTTTTTGTAGCTGATGTATTATGGAAACATCTTTTTGTCTTTTACACCAGTGGCCAGATTAAGTTCTAGTCAGGCTAGACTAGAGAGAAGAGAAGTGTGGCACTTCTCTTCTTTCCCTGCATAACCTCATGACATCCTTGTAGTCCTGTTGAGTTCCCATCCCTTCTTCCTCAGGTCATAAATTTCTTTTTTTCCTGAGTTCCATTTAAAACTCTCTGTTGAGCCAGGCTGGTCTTCCCTTATTTTTTGGCACAAGGGGACAGCATGTTGCTGTGATTTTAAGATTTTTTGAAGTATGTCCAGTCTTTTGGACTCTTTTGCCCTTCAGCACTGCCTTCCAAGGAACTCTGCCAACCAATCTTCTAAACAGGCCAAAGTTTGCCCTCTGAAGATTGATTGTGTCCAACCACTTCAGGGGCACAAATTTACAGGTGATAGTGGTATTGCAGAAGTAATTTGCCTTGCTGATATCAAGGTAAAACCAGATTGAGACTTTTATGCTGATGTGGATCTAAATACCACAGGGTGTTTGTGAGCTTTAACTGATACTCTGGCCAGTGTTGATGGATGAGCAGTACTTCTCACCTAGATCACTGGCTGAAAATTCACCTCCTGCCCCTGTTGAGTTCTGATTTGTTGCTTCATTACATGAAAACTAACCAAAACAAGTACAGCTTGTACAAGCAGTAATCAGGCTTGTATTGCTGTCTTTTTTTAAAAGAGTACTGTCAGGATTTGAATGACTTCTTCTTGACTATATTTTGCCAGCTTTTACTTGTCTTTGTGGTTGTTTTAACTTTCTCTTCCTTTTGCTCAGCGTGGGGTAAGATCACTGAATTCTGACTTTCAGGTTCTCATGCATTTCTAACGCTGCACTGCTTGATTCAGAACAGGGATGGGAGAAGGTGAGTGAGTAGATGCTGCATGTTCTGTGTGCTATCACTGATGAGGCCTGGATGTCCACTTGTACTGATGCCTTTGCTGTAAACTCCAGCAATTTCTAACAAATGCTGTTCTCTCTTAGGTAGCAGAGGCTCAACGGGCAGAGTTCAGCCCTGCCCAGTTCTCTGGTCCCAAGAAGATTAATCTGAACCACTTACTGAACTTCACCTTTGAACCCCGTGGCCAAGCAGGACATTTTGATGGGAATGGACATGGCAACTGGGGGAAAAGGAACAAGTGGGGACATAAACCATTCAACAAGGAGCTCTTCCTGCAGGCCAAGTGAGTGGGAGATCCACGGGGCTCTTTGACTTCTGCAGAGACATGGAGCTGTAAGGGGTGACAAGCCAGGCAATTGTATTTGGGCTTGACTAATTGTACTACTACAAAGACTAATTGTCTTTTCCAGGATGAAATAACCTTTCTGTAGTGTTCTTAGTGGTAATGACTATATTTTTAAGGGATGTTGTCTTCACCTGTTTGCAAGGTATCTGGAGGAGTGAGTCCTTTAGATACAAACAAAAATCTTCTGCTCAAATTTTCAAGCACGGCTTTGGGACATGACACTCCTATTTGGGAATATCTTTATAGTTCCTTACAGAAGATGGTTGTTTTTTCCAAAAGTTGGTTTGTTAAGATAGAAGGGATAGCAGTTGCTAGATGAAAGCTAATCTGAATTTTTAAGTCCCAAAGGCAATTGTTTATATGGGTCTTAGTTCTTAAAATGCTGATTATTTTGTGGGCCCCAAAATGTAGTGTGCGTAGTGTAATCCAAGTGATGATCAATATAGTAACCTAGCAGCAGAATTCCTTTTTGACTGGAAATTTCCCCAGAAGCTGAAGTGTGTTCAGGACATCCTATCTCTGATAATGTTAAAGATAAAAAGTATTTTCAGCATTGATGCTTCTGATTTCTCCATAATGTTTTATGGCTTATTGTATTGAAGTCTATTTGCAGGAACCCCAGTAGTTGTAATTTTTGTGACAAGATTTTTCTCCTTGTGGATTCCCTGTTTTTTAATAGATCCCCATTGCAGCTGACTGTTTCCTACAGGTTTCTGGAAAACCAGTCTGCCTGGCTCATTCTGTACTTACTGTGTGATGTAGTGTCTAACTGAAATTAGACACATCTGTGTCCTGAAAAATCTAGTTGTGAACTGAACTCTTGATTTCTTGTTGATAGAAGTTACTGACTGCATCCAGCAGTTTTCTGCTGGACAAAGAAGAAGCTGAGAGAATCCTATAGGATAGTTCTCAAAAAGTTTTTAGAAACAACTGAGTGGATCATCTGTCTCTTTGCCTTTCCCCAGCTGCCAGTTTGTTGTCTCTGAAGAACAGGACTACACAGTCCACTTTGCTGATCCAGATACCTTGGTCAACTGGGACTTTGTGGAGCAAGTGGTCAGTTGTGATGGGCTAGATTTTTTTTCCTTCTTTAGAACCTCAACCTGTCTTTAACTACCTCTTTCCCTCTGTGATGTTACATAAAACTCATCTGTTTTTGAGTTGAGGCCTTTTCTGTCACTCCCACAATACTGGGAAAGATCTGTCATGGAATATATTATGAGATACTTTCATGACAGGAAAAGAGAAGTGCTAAAATCTATTAGGAAAATTAGCAGCTTCTTGCTTTCGCAGATGGGAGCTCATCAAAAATAGTATCTGACATTCTGTAGACAGAGTCCTTGTGATCGAGATATTAACAGAAAACTTGGGCATGAGTCCACAGAAGAGGACTAGAGTGTAGAATTTTGAAGAATTATTCTGTGCATAGGTGGCCTATCTTGCCTAGCAACAAAATGGAAAATATCTTGAGAATTGTGGTCAGAAATTTTGGGTTGCCTCAAGCATCGATTTATATCTGCCAAGCCAGTCTGGTGCATGGTGTACTGTTACCTGTCATTACAAGAGAGCTGAAAAATCTAGGTGCTTGCTTGGCAGTTATGTCTCTGCCACACAGAGAAGCTACCAAAGTGTCTGACTAGACCTAGCATGTTCATGGAAGTGGGTAAGTTCAGTCTCACAGTTACACAGGGCTGCACAATTCTGCTTGTGGGAGAGGCCACAGAGCTCACTTGCCTTCTGTCTGAATTCACATGATGAGGATGCTGCTAACTCTTAGAGATGATGAATACCTGAGGAGAAACATGAGAAGACTCACTTTTTAATGTCATTAGAGTAGAAATGAGACATAAGAGATAAGATGGGTTGCTTAGAAGGTTATTCTGTATACAGTCCAAAGATGTTAGTTCACAGTGCACTAATTTCTTGATAAATAAACAGAGCCTAAAGAGCTGGAAGATATGTTAGAGTAGATCTTACGGATGGTTTATTCTGGATCCCAGGAACTGATTTCTGAGTCTTGTACTGTTCTTCTTATGTGCCATTTCAGCGAATCTGTAGCCATGAAGTGCCCTCTTGCCCCATATGTCTGTACCCACCGACTGCTGCCAAGATCACCCGCTGCGGGCACATCTTCTGCTGGGCATGTATCCTTCACTATCTCTCCTTGAGTGAGAAGACCTGGAGTAAATGTCCTATTTGTTATGGCTCTGTTCATAAGAAGGACCTCAAGAGGTGAGACAATATTGATTAAATCTTGCATCTTTTTGCAATGTTATCTTTACTCTGCTAACCTCCTCTGTACGTTGCAGTGTTGTTGCTATGGAAACACGTCAGTATGCAATTGGTGATACCATTACAATGCAACTTATGAGAAGAGAAAAAGGTGTTCTGGTAGCACTGCCCAAGTCCCAGTGGATGAATGTGGTTCAGCCTGTTTACATCAGAGGTGAGTATATCTCAGTGCTGGTGGCTAGAATCCTGTTCCTGACTGTGACCAGGATTTCTGTGGAGACAATTGACCCTGGCTGCAAAACACGGGGCTTAGCAGTGGAAAAGCTTAACGACCACATATTAACAGTAAACTTTTTACTCACACTGTTTTTCTGTAAAGGCTTTAACTTGTGTGCTGTGTCCCTTCAAGTGACTGAACTGCAGACTCCCGCCTTCACAGTCACTGCTTATAGTTTGATGTGTCCTTTGTATCCTGCAGTCATTGATGTGACTCTTACTGCTTTTGTTGGCTTTTCAGTGTCCTTTTTTCCTCCTGACTCATTATACAGCTTTACAAAAATAACTGTCTCTGTGTCTAAACTATTTCAAGGCTGTAATCTTCAACAAGGTTTTCATCATCTTCACTTATCAAACTGAAGTCAGTGAATGCTATGGGGAAATAATCAAAATTATTGCAAACCTTATTCCAAACATCTGTTGCCTGACATCTTCAGTTTTCTCCAGTCAAGAGTGTGACTAACTCATCATCATCTTATCTGTTAGTATTGCAAAAATTTTGTGACTAAAGAAATAATTTTACTGAACATTGCTGCTCTGTGGGCTGTCTTGGCTCACTTCATTTTGCAGTCACATTTAGGAAAGGCTGCATGCATTTAAACTCTCTGGAAAAAGTCAAGTCTTCTAACACGTGGTGGATATCCAGCATGCAGGCTGTGGTCTTACATGTTTCTCAGTGTTTGAAACTAAGGGACTTCTAAGTCTTTTCATAAAGCAAACAAAAGAACAAATGTAGGATTTGAGAACAGTCTAAGGCCAGGAAATTCACCGTTAACTTGGTGTCTGTAGATAAGGTTGGATCCACGGGGAGCAGTGAATACAGGGACTGTGTTAATATGGGATGCTGTGGTTGCTGTAAAGTAACAGCAGCGGTCACCTTTTGCTAAACTGCAATTTTTTAGCTTACTATTTCTGCTGTGCTTCTTGTAAAAACCTTGTAATAACGTTTTGTATGGATTTTTTAAGACATATGGGCTTATGAAATAGTTTGAGCCAAACCAGGGTGGCTTTGCAGAAGTTTTCAACAGCAGTATTTTTGAGAAAAGAGGAAGAGGCTGCAGACTGCATTATTTCAGGAAGCTTTGACGCCCTCAAGACTTCTCAAAGGTGATGCTCCTACAGTGTAGAAGTTTAGGTTTGATTTTTACTGATGTGTAGCAACACAGTGGTGAAATGGCAGATGAACTGCTGTGTGGGGGAGATACATGTCAGAGCAGCTATGTGACACCAGCTTGTGATACAGTGGTAATTTGTGGAGTCTGTACCAAACTCTTGCTGAATGTTGTCTGCTATGGGGGATTAACTCACAAAAGTGAGCAGTAACAAAACTTCAGAAGAAGCAGCAGTCTGAACTGTTGCCTCTACATGCAGATGTTAATGATTTGATTCTCCTTCTGTACAGATGACCAGCACAGTCAGTATTCAAAGCTGCTTCTGGCATCCAGGGAGCAGGTCTTGCAGCTGGTGATCCTGGAGGAGAAAGCGGCATTACTGAAACAGTATGAGGAAGAAAAACACACCCCAGAAGCCTGTTTCATTGAGGCAGCTATCCAGGAGCTGAAGGTAACAACCTCTTGGGAGGATTTTAGTAGCTTTATTTTTAAGAGTGTCCTGAGTGCTGAACATCCTTGTTCTGCTGCGTGGATGGTTGTGTGTGATTATTATGATCTCTAGCAAGTTGCTGGTGTTTGCTGCTGGAGTAGCATTATATGTCTTGGAGGAGACTGTAGCCTGGGCCCCAGGTATCTGATGTGGTGTTCAGGATAACACAGCAGAATGGTTTTTATGGGATGGTATTCCAGTAAAGGAATGCCAGGGCAGGCTAAAAATAACTATGGGGGTGGTCTCCTAGCTTAAAGGGCAAATTGAAACTTGATCCTTTTGGATGCTCTCCAGGAGCGAGAAACAGCACTATCTGCTGACCAGGATAAAAATATTGGCATTGCTGGAATCAGTGCAGCTGTGGAAGAATTGGTCCTAGAAAGCTCCAAAGCTGTGGAGCCTGCTGTTTCCCAGGAGAAAAAGGTGGGTGACAAATCTGCTCTGGCAGATCCTGTTAACACTTAATTCTGCTACCTCACACTGCAGTGTGCGGTGAGCTCGTGCCAAAGATTTTTGCAGAGATGATAATCTTTGAAGTAGGTGGTGTGGTGCTAACTCTGTCCTCTCTGCTGTGTTAGTGTGATGTGGAATATCTCTCTGCATTTGATGAGGAGCTTGTGGAGCCTTCCTCTGACCTGGCAAGTTCCTTTTTGCCTCCTGTGGAAGTAGAAGAGACAGTGCTGGATGAGGAGGAAGTACCTGAGGTGGACACTGTAGGAGAACCTGTTATAAACACTGTAGAAGAACCAAATCCAGCTGAAACAAGCTGCCAGGAATCTAAAGATACAGTTAGCAGTGGACATCTTGGCAACTCTCCTTTTTACTATTTCTATCAAGGTCAGTGCAATGAAATCCTGGAATTGTAGGGGCAGAGATGCCTCCTTTGGGACTCTCCTTGAGGGAATGTGTTTGTCAGTTCATTAGATGCAGCTAACCCCTGTAAAATAAAAGTCCTACAGGAACTCGGAAAGGAGCTTTAATTTTATAAGTGGAGGATGTCCTGAGGTGGGGAGAAGGGTGCTGAAAATGAGCAGGCAAGGAAGGAGTGATGATGTGTTGTCTTTCAGCGGAGGATGGGCAGTGCATGTACCTTCACCCTGTGAACGTTCGCTGCCTTGTGCGTGAGTATGGCAGCTTGGAGAAGAGTCCAGAGAAGATAACTGCAGCTGTAGTGGAGATTACTGGCTACTCCATGACAGAGGTAGTTATTTTATCTTCTTATTAATTAAGGGTCTTGTTTTAGCAGGTTAGAGAAGACTTGATTCTCCTCAGTAGTAAGAAATAATAAATATGGTAGGGATGCTTATCTGTGAAGGGCATCTGTGGAAGGTGCTGGGCCTTATGTTGCTATTGATAAGTAGGCTGCAGTATAGTTTTTCTTTTCCTAGAAGGTCCAGTACCAAAATAATTGTGTTGCAAGTCTGGTATTGCAGAATTTTATTCCAGTGATGTGAGTGAGAAGGGAGGAAGAACATGAAAATCAGTAAGCAAGCTGAAGTAACTGCATCCAAGTCTGATTATGATGTAGCTGGTGGAGATCTTGGAACATTTGATTCTGACTCAGGGCATCCATCATGTGTTTGTAGTTTTTAAAGTAACTATTGTGTCACTGGTGCTATTTTTTCCATTTGATTTGATGAATATTGTGCATTCTATTTCTATTCATCACCATGGCTGCCTCTAGTCCTTGTGGTGACATATTGCTCTCTCTTTATCAGGATATAAGACAGCGTCATCGCTACCTCTGTCACTTGCCCCTCACCTGTGAGTTCAGCATTTGTGAACTGGCTCTGAAGCCACCTCTCATCTCTAAGGAGACTTTAGAGTTGTTCTCAGGTTTGTACTACCTTTCTAGTAGGTTCTGCCGTGAAGGGGAAGTTGTTCTTTTTTCTATCATTAAAGGGATAAGAACATACTTTAGAGCTTTACTCCTCTTGCACCAAGTGTCTGGTGATGCTAGACAGAACAGCCCCAACTTACTGTTTCATAGACAGCAGTTACAAAAAGAAAAAAAAAATCCCAACTGCTTGGAAGAGCATATGTTGTTTGTAAGCATATTTTATTACTTATGTGTTATAAGGTTGTTCTCAGAGCTGGAGGAAACCTTGCCAGAGCATTGGTGTGGGTTCTGAAAGTGTCCAGTATTGTGCATTGCTCCTAGATGACCTTGAAAAGAGGAAACGTCTGCGGCAGAAGAAAGCTCGCGATGAACGCCGTCGCGAACGCAGGATTGAGATGGAAGAAAACAAGAAACAGGGGAAATGTAAGTCATGGTGGCACATAACTGGTGGATTTCCAGTCATATTTGGTTGCTGAGCTGATTTCTTGAGCTATAGGATGAACTCTGAGGCCTGTAGGTTGTAGTGTGTACTTAGAACAAGATTACAAAGTATTAGGAACAATGTCTGTGTAATGAAAGACATAAGCTGTTTTAGTCAGGATGTTAAGTGTTGTTATGCAATTGCTGCATACTTTTGCATTTTGGGAGAGATGGAGGGCATTCAAGGGCACAGCTATCTCCATGGTGTACATAGCTCTCTGTTTTTATAGTAATCACGATGTAAAGTGAAAAGCAAAGAAAGCAAAAAAAGGCCTAGAAACTGCTTCCATCCAGCAGCAGGGCTTGTGCTGGTCTCCAAACAGAGGGTGGGAAGAAATGAGTTGGCACCTCCCAGACTCCTGAAGTGACTTGCATATTGACAGTCCTCCCCCACATTGTAGTGCTTTAATTTAAAATCTCTTTCTAGATCCAGAGGTCCATATTGCTCTAGAGAATCTGCAGCAGTTCCCTGCTTTTACCTCTTGCCCTGGAGAAACTACCGGCGTTGATCATCAGGGCTTCTGTCAGTCTCCTCTTGGCAGAAGCCCTGTGTTTCAGACAGGTGAGCATCTGGAAAAACACAACACATCTAGCTCTTGATCATTCTTTTGGGGTCTATTGATCAGGTCATCATGCTAAACTTTCTCAATGTTGATCAAAGACCACTTCTTTTCAGAGAAGCTCTGGCTGCTCCATCCCTGAAAGTGTTCAAGGCAAAACTGGATGGGGCTTGGAGCAACCTGGTGTAGTGAAAGGTGTGCCTGCCCATGGCAGGGGGGTGGACTGAGGTGGTCTTCAAGTCCATTCCAACCCAAACCATTCTGTGATTCTCTGATTCTTTCCTAGGCTGCCTATGAGATAATACACAAAAGGCAGACATGGTTAAGAAACATTCTGTTCCCTTGTCTGCTTTTTACTGCCTCTACCTTGACAATATGAGATCTGCACTGTAGTTACCCCATCTTTTACACGAGGAGGAAGAAAGGAGACAATTGCCCCAAAAAAGGGAAGAAAATTGTGTTTTCCAGGAAAACACTACTGGCATTTTTCCTTTCTGTCATCTCCATCTTCTCTAACACATTATTTGAAAATAAACCCACAAAAAGCACCCCCCAGCTTTCCAAAATAAGTAAACAAAAACCGAAAGAAAACCACAAGCAAACTTAAACTTCCTGTAAGTAAAAAGATTGAGGAAATTTGAGAGATCCCACTGTGTGACTGATGGATAGAACCAATGAGATCAAAATGAGTAATTACATAGGATAAAACTTTATTTCTGTTACATCCTGATAAGCAACATAATGACTGCCTTGGCCAAGTGCAACTGGCTTTAATTCTCAGTTTCTTTCTCTGTAGAGTCTATTCCAACTCCACTGTCACCTGCTGCCAGCCAGGTCAGCCCATTGCTCTGTGGAAGCTTGGAAGAAGAGTCTCCCTTCCCTTCCTTTGCCCAGGTAACCATGTAGCAGAGTGAATCTTGTCAGAATTACTTGTCTTAGTTGGGAATTAGGCCGAGACTACAATTGCTTCCCCTACAAAAACAATGTGGGATAAATCTTAGGGAGACATTGTAAGGTTTGAGTGCTTGAAGGGGTTTCTAGATTTTCTTGCCACTTAGGGGGTCTGCAGGATTGTTCAACTATGTGGAATTTAATCATATCTTACAATTTTATTAATAGATGCTGAGAGTTGGAAAGGCAAAACCAGAAACGTGGCCTAAACCTGCTCCAAAGACAAGAGGTAAGAAAATTTGGTATTAGTACTTCAGGTTCTTTACCATGCACCTAAATGTGAGAAATCTTGCAACTTCTAAAGAAGGATCTGGAGTACGGAGGGGCATTTGTGTGGTGAAAGTTTCAGACAGCCTTCTGCATGTCCTGCCCTCTTTCAGATGAGAACACTCTGGCACTCCCTGTGCCCGCAGATAGTGATGGAGAAAGTGACAGCTCTGACCGGATACCTGTGCCCAGCTTCCAGAATTCCTTCAGCCAAGCTATTGAGGCAGCCCTCCTGAAACTGGACAAACCGTCCACAGCTGATCATTTGTCAGGTAAAAGGCAGGGGGGAAGGGCAGGAAAACTTTCTGAAGTGAAAAAATTGAGTATTTCCCCTTCTTCCTCTGGGAGAAGTGAAAGCAGCAATTTTGGGGACCAAAAATTGGCCAGAGAACAGTTCTGAAAATTTTCAATTTGTCAATTCTGAACAGCTTGACTAGGGCTTCTGTCAGCTTAAAGCAGCCTTTTAGTGGCAGCTGAGATCTCCAACTAGCAAAGAATCCTGTTAGGACAAAGATGGCTTTTGTGTTGGCCATGTCTCTACTGGAACCTAAATTAAGCTTTATCTTAAGGAAGTTCGGGGTGTACATTTCTAAACTAAAAATACCTGAGCTGCTGAGCTACGACTTCAGTTTGACCAAAATGTCCAGGTAACTGCTAGCTGAAATTTCAAATTAGGGAATGTGAAACAAATTGAGGTGAACTTAAACCTGGTGCTGGCTGATGAAACTTAATGCTCAGTTCTAATGTTTAGCTTTGGCTTCTGTTTGGAGACTGCACTGGATGATGGAGAGAGTTGGATGGGAGGGCCTGGGAGTTTGAGTAGAGTGTCTGCTCCAGTTGTGGTTCTTTTGGACACGTATGAAAGTGATACTTGTTGGAAAGGCAAACTGCTGGATGCTGCAGTCCTAGGATCTGCTGTTGCAACAGCAACTTTACAATCATTTAGGCATGTTTATAATTGTGTTTTGTGTGTGATGGAGTCTCCCTTAGTTCATATGCAGTAATTTTTTTGTTTAACTACCTGGTGTTCAGTGAATTCATAGTAAGTGTTGTGGATCTGTAGAAGCCACTTAAGCCAGGGAAGACCATTTATCATTTGTGTGATGTTCCTGTTCCATGACAAGAATGACAGTATCATTTTAATTTTTCACAGAGGAAAAGGGAGGCAAGAAAAGAAAGAAGCAGAAGCAGAAGCTATTGTTCAGCACCTCTGTTGTTCACACAAAGTGATTCTGCTATTCAAGAGAAGTTTCCTCTCCTGGTTTTCTTTTAATTTTGCTTTGTTTTGCTGCTATAGTTTAAGTATTAAATTTGAACAGCCTAAACTTGTTTTTCCAGGACTTCTAGGAGCTTCAGGAGGAAACCATGACAGTATATGTTGAAGTAACATGTTTTGATTCCAACTTCTTAATGAATTTATACTGAAACAGAGTTTTGGAAGTAACAACCCAGAGACAAATCTGCCAAGGCTTCTAGTTGCTGAGTCAGTCCTTTGGGCCTGATAAACAGTGTGAAAGTCCTTATAGCTGTGTGGCACTGCCAAAGTACTGCAATATTGCCCAAGAGAAAAGGCAGAGAGCCTTTATTTTCCTGTAATTATTCATGGGCAGAAGTCCAGCTGACTGACAGTAGTGCTGTTGCAGTAAAGCTGTCAAACTGCTCTTTTGAGAAACTGGTTTTGGCTGCACTGGATACAGGCAAAACAGCTTATTGGCTTTAGAGTGTTAGCTACTATATCTGTTCTTTTTCTAAAGAGCAAGAATTCCTCCTGTTCTCCTGGCTTGGAAAGATACAAAGCTGAGGTGAGTGTAAAGCAGAACTTGGCTCCTTGGTTTTAAAGTGGCTTGATGATTTTTGTATTTCAAAATGGCACTAGTGGTAGAAGGAACCTCCTGACTTCTCTCAGTTGTTCAGGTCTGTTTTAATGTGGGTGAGTGAGGCTGCTACTGTTTGTTTGTTTTTTGCCAACCATGGGCTACACATTCTTTTTAACATGATCATTTAGAATAAACACTCCCCTCTAGGGCTCCTGGTAGCTTTCTGAATGATGGTTTGACACTGGCTGCTCTTGAGCTGGAAGAACAACTGATAGCTGAAGTCTGTAGATAACTTTTATACCCCAGCAAGAAGCTGGGGTTCTCTTGTACTGGGATAAGGGCCTGTATGTGCTTAGTTCTGGGATTTAAGTTGATCTGTGCTATGAACATGTCTCTTCTGGACCCCTCCCTGCTCTTTCTTTGGGTGGTCACATTCTGCACTGCTTGTGGTTTGATTTGAGCTACTGAGTTAAGTGGTGTGGATTTTGTTGAATAAAATGAATTTTAGGTGTAACGTACCAGTCAAGGCCAACAGTTGCAATAAATCATACACACACACATGTACAGTGCTGCAGCTGAACTGTCACAGCAGTGTGGAGCCCTAGAACATTGCACAGATCCAAATTCTACCTGCCTGCTGGCAGAATTAACTGCAGGGGCTGGTACCAAGTACCACTGGACTTAGGAGGGAGACTGACAGTATCTTTTGTTGCCTTCAGCCCCAGTGGCACAGGCTTCAGTGTGCTCTGTCCCTCTGACACTGATCTGAGCAAGGAAGTGTGTGTCTGAGGCACCTGGAGTCAGGTATTCCAACACCAGTGGCACTCAGTGGTTGTGTCCCTGTTTAAAAAGGTGATGTCAGTACACGGGTGCTTGATTTCAGAGCAACAGGCTCCACATGTGTGCTTCATGGGAAGCTGGTACCAAAGAGTCCATCACATGTGGCTGTAAACCAGAAAGAACAGGAGAGGGAAGAGGTAAAGAGTACATCCAACTGCTACAGGAGGATAGAGGAAACACCTGCAAGACATTCTTTGAAAGCAGCTTGACTTCACGCTTGATCACAACTAACTCCACTCAATGAAAGACAGTACAGCTTGTCAGGGGACTGCAAGGAAACTAAGACAAGATACCTGACAGTGGTAACACATCTTGCTGCCAGTACTTTAAATGCATATGGGGAAACAATTGGTGAGGGCAGAGAAAACAATTAAGAGCGATTCAGATATGCAGTGAACTGTGTTTACCACAAGTCATTTTAAGCTAAGGAACAGGAGTAACTACTTAAGTGTCTAACCAGTATCTGTTGTGTTCTGTTATCTCTGCACATTTATAGTAAACTTTTCTTTGCATTGGGAAGAGAGAATAGCTGGAGCTGGTGTAACTCACCTCCACATGTCACAGGCACTAGGATAAGGGAAGTGATGTGGGCAAAGCAGGCTGTCCCTGCTGCAGGGGCAGTCCCCACTGGGACAGCATCTTCAATTGTATCTTGTTTTCCTATGGATTCGAGATAATACCAGCAATGCTACTTTCCTGTAACTGATTGGTGTAAACTTAATAAATATCTAAGCAGTACTTGTACCTATGAGTTTTATAATGGGGGGGATGGATTTGAGCCTTGCAACTCTGCCATACATTCCATGTACTCTCTCTGCTCCTGTGTACACAACTGGTGCTTTTCTCACTCAAAACAGTGGCTAGCCCTGTGGCTAACTGCACTTACAGTAAAAAGCAGACGTTAATGATTTTTGCATGCTGAAGGAGAACAACTACATTCCTTGTCTGTGCAAACTGCCTAAAGCTCCCTTCTACCTCAGCACAAAGAACACTCTTCAGGAGTGCAAATGGTTTTGACTCCTGGAGTGAAACAGGCGAGTAGCCTACTTAAGTGAAATCATGTTTTATTTTTTAAAAATCTGTTTAAAAACATTTGGAATGGGGAACGAAGTCTAAATATGAACAAATGTTTTTCCTGTCCCCTGCACTGCTTAACACTGAAGATAACCAGTCACATCTTGATTAAACAAGTACAGAATGGAGGTGAACATTCAGTCTGTCTCTGTGCCATCATCCTCCTCCTCATCTCCACTTTGAGACTGCTCTTCTGTAAGGGAACAGCTCAACAAGGACTTCTGTATACATTGTCTTTCTTCTGCAATAAAGAAAGTAACAGGGGGTTATTACTTGATCTCTTCACATACACTGGACTGTCCTTCACTTCTAAAGACAGAAACATTTCTCAGGCCAAGAATTCAGAAGTAGCCCAGCATATACTACACAAACCCCAGGAACTGAGGCTGCATTTTAGGAAAGTGGCTGGAGAAACTCACCTTCATTTGTACAGTTTTGCAACAACCTCAGCAGCTGTGTTCTGTTATACTGAATCAGAAATTTCTGACATGTTCTTATGGTACCTGTGGAAGTCACAAGAACAGCATGTAACAATCTACACAACCAAATGTTTCAGAGCTGCGTGTATATTTCCAAAGAGCACTGTGAGCATCAAGTGACAAATGCCCCAAGAAACAAGGTTGTTAATGCAAATGCTATGAAGGGGCTGTAGACTTCGTTTTTGCATGCTGAGGTTAAGTGGTGGAGTAATTTCTAATAGGCAGTGCCTGTTAGTTCCCCTGGGAGTTAGTTTACACAATACAGAAGATACTATACTTTGAAAACATATTTTAAAATAATGTAACATTGTATTTGCTGCTCTGGTTTTGTGATAAATGTAATGAAGCTTCAAGCAAAATTAACGAGGGTTTCAAGAAAGAACTGCTGCTGCCTGTTTCTTATTTAGATCTGCTGAAAGCAGTTGCTGTTAGTAACACACAAGGCATGTCTGTCGCACCCAGAGCAGCACCACGGCGTCGTGGCAGGTACGATCAAAGCTCCGTCCTCCCCCCAGGCCCGGGGGGCTCCTGACCTCCGACGTGCAGGGTGTTGAGGAAGCAGGGGTAGCGCTGGGCGCGGCTCTCCAGGCACCGCACGAAGGGCAGCGCGGAGCACAGCAGCCGGTACGAGTCCTTGCGGCAGCGCAGCAGCACCGTCCCGGTGTAGGCGTTCAGGTACTTCACTGCGGGACACACGCGCACGGGTGAGCGGATCCGGAGGGCCCCCGCACCCCCGGGCCGCCCGTCTCGCCCGCACCTGTGAAGGAGATGGAGCAGCACGCCAGGCCGTAGTCCCCGTGCACCCGTGTGATGGCGTCTCTGACGGCGAGGCCCAGCGCGCGGTCCTCGATGCACTGCCGGCACCGCGGGTCCTCCGAGACCACCTCGCAGAGCACGTACCTGCGGGACAGCGCGGCGTGAGCGGCGCGGGACCGGCCCGGACACCGCAGCGGCGCCTCCCGCCCGCCTCACCTGTTCTTGAACCGCACCATGGCGGCGGCGGCGCCCGGCACGGACGGACGGNCCCCGCCGTCGGGGCGGCCCCGCCTCCCTCCATGGGCTGCGCGTGCGCAGTGCTGCCGCGAGCCGGCGGCGGGTCACGGAGTCGAAGTCGCTGAGGGTGGAAAAGACCTGGGGACATCGTGCCTATGGTGTGACCAGTCACCACCGTGTCAGTCAGACCACGTCCGGTCCTTCCTTAAACACCTCCATCACTCTGGGTAGCCCATTCCAATGTCTGATCACCCTTTCTGTGAAGAAATTCCTCCTTATGACCAACCTAAACTTCCCTTGGCGCAGCTTAACACTGTGTCCTCTTGTCCTGTCGCTTGGGAGACAGGGAGAAAAGCCTGATCCCCACCTGATTCCAGTTCCCTTTCAGGTATTTGTAGAGAGCGATAAGGTCCTTCCTGAGCCTCCTCCAGGATGAACACCCCAAACTCCCTCAGCCGCTCTTCACCGCTCTTCACAGGACAAACGCTCCAGACCCTGTCCCAGCTCCCTGCCTTCCTCTGGAATCACTGCACCGTTAGTGGAGGAAATCTTGCCACGTTCTGGCTGGGGTATATTACACCTCAATATCCTTCCTGAATTGGCGGGCTCAGAACTGGACAGAGCACTTGAGGCGCGGCCTTAGCAGTGCAGAGTCCAGGGCGACGATGGCTCCCCGGTCCCGCTGCCCGCGCCATTCCCGGCACACGCCGGTTCCCGTTCTTGCCGCGCGCCCCGCTCCGGGTCCCGCGCGCCGCCCCCGCCTGCTCCCGCCCT
>WBNO01029084.1:28169-56029 GCA_013400575.1 Peucedramus taeniatus
GGGGCGCTGAGGGGGCGGTGGGAGCGGGGGGGGCGTCGAAGTTCGGATGCTTCGCCTTTCGTCCCTTTCGCTGCGTTGCACCGACCCGCCCTGACCAAGCTCCCCTTGACTTGTGCCTAAAAAGTCTAAATGAGGGAGACGGGACGTCTCCGTGTGATGGGAGCCACGGGAGGTCTGGAAGAGTCGGGCGAGTACCTGCCCCTCGAAGGCTTCTGTAGAGCGTCCAGAGACTCCCCGATGCTCCTGGAAGGGCCCTGTCTTTGCTACCTCAGAAAAATGCTCCAGTATTTGTAGCTCCTCAGGTTCCAGGTATTGGGGGTTTGGGGACATGTGCTGATTAATGACAACAGCTAAGGAAATTGTGGAACAGAGCTACTTCCTGTAATTATTTCTGTAGTGGTGTCCCAAACTGTGAAGTGTGACAATGTCGAGGAGGCAGGGAGGGCTCTTTGGAAAGGGGTCTGGTAGGAGAATTAACTGAGGAGAAGGGAATGAGGGGAATAAGGGAAAAGATGTGAGGTAGATATGTGAATGTGAGATGGGAGAAAGAGTTTCCCTGAGATTCTTGGAACCAAGTCATATAGGAGTGCCGAGACACTATAGATTAAGTGGGAACTCATTGCTAATTCAGAGTGGAAACATCTTTAATGACCTTCATTCTAGACACAGAAAACAATGATAAACCCAGTGGAAATCCTGTCCTAGGTGATAAACTTCTGCCCCTTGAAACAGATGCCTGTTCTGCTGCTCTCTCCCCTTAGCTGGTTGTTGGTAGTATTTTTTGCAGGCCTCTGTTAACTCCTCTCCTTCACCTGTGATCACGTTTTTGAGTTGTGTTTTTTTTCTAAGAACTGCAAAATGTGAGCTGCCTGGGGAGAAAAAAGCACGACGCCCAGTATGGACTTCTAAGAGACCTTTTCTCTTGGGCCACGATCAAAGGTACTGGGCGCGGTTTTGAAGCTAATGCAGAGAGAAGCATTTTTTCGATGAGAGGACTGCATTGCATTGATCTTCGCCATATTGCTCTGTGTTTTAGTATCCAAATGGGGATCTAACTGTAATCTGTTCTACTTGTCAATACAATGAGTTCCTAGGTGATAAGCTAGTCTCACATTTTTGAACAATATTAAAGTCCATGAAGACTCCCATTAATTTTCTTTGTGGAGTGAGATTCCAGCTTAAGCTTGCACTGTGCCTGGCAGGTATGTTTCCCTGCTGCCCCTGTGTTTGTGGTGGCATCCCCCATCCTGCCTTCTGACAGGGCTCGGGTTGCCCTGTGCTGCTCAGGTTGCTTTTATCCATCCCCTCCTTTATTTCCTTCTTGCAGAGGCACGCTGGGCTCTGACAAGCAGGGCATGTGAGTGCACTCTGCCCTGTAATCCAATAGGACATGTGCACTGTGCATGCTACAGGCTGGGCCCTGTGTACAGCACAGGCCTCTGTTTTCGGTCCAGAAGGCTGATTAGGAGAGACACGGTGCAGAGAGCAGTGCTGTGAGATAGCCCTGCGCTGCTTCGTTTCACGCAGGGTATTGCCTTGGTTCCCTGTTGTTGGTTTGGAGGATGCACAGAGCAGACCTGAGTCACCACAGCTCCCTGCACAGTGTTAGGACACTGTGCACGAGTTAGTGTCTGTGTTAGTACAAGGTGTGAGAGTCCAGTCAGGCATCCTGGTGTGCTGAGCTGACAGCACAGGACTGAAAGGTTACAACATCTTCACGTTTGTTTTCCCATCTCCTCACTCTCATCCTCTGCCAGCTCTGCTGCACGGATTCCAGTGTCAGGAATTCAAGAAACTATTGCAAGTGATGGTGAGTTATACACTCAAGGTGGGAAAGAACTGGCTCCTAAGAAAAGATCTGAGAGAGGAAAAAAAAAAAAAGAAAATGCTATTTAAATTGAAGAATGGGTCAAGAGACCTGCCAAGAGAGAGGATGGATGTGTCTCCTGCAGACTGGGAGAGACAATGTGGCCTTGGGATATCTTATCAAATAGAGGTTATGGAGGATAGAGCATGCAAGGACAGGGGGAAATAACATGCACTGTCTATACACATTAGAGACAATTTGTAACGCAGTTTGAGAACCTTTGACAGAAGATTCTCCATCAGTGTAAATGTTCATCAGTGATTGTCCAATAAAGTGGTGGTGCTAGGGAGGAAAATTGATGTCTTGTTTTCCCAACTGCTGTTTGTTATTTGTGGTAGTGTGCCTGCAGAACAGCTAGTACCAATCAGTCTGAGTTGGTTTTATTAACATTTTAGTTCATTATTTGACATTTTACTACAGGCTTGATAGTCTAGACCCTCACTTTGGATTTACATTCCATCTGTATCTCCAGGTTGCAGGTCAGATTGCACTTGTATGGAATTAATTGTGCTAATAATCTGCAATAGACTGTGATGAATGCATGTTTTCTTGTGTGCAGCCAGCTCCTAGAGTTTGTATGTATTTACTGTAATTAAAATGACTAGTAAATGTATTCAATAACACATGCATGCACGCACACATACACACACACACACATTTTAGTGAATCCTTGCACTCTTTTTAGGTAGAATGCATCCATTTTATAGATGAGGAAACTAAGGTACAGAGGGAGTAAACAGGTTCTTCATGGTAAATGTGTGTCAGTCTGGAGATAGAGTGCAAGGACATAAAGTGAGTAGAAGGAACTGGCATATCAGCACATACTGTGTTGGAGTATAGGTCTGGTATGTTGCTTGTGCATGAAGTAGCCAAGTAATTACATTCTGGAGTAAAATTAAGATGCCTTGTGATACCACAATTATATCTTCCCTGTGTAGCCAAAATAATGATTTTTGCTTCTCCCTGAAAGCACAGAACTGAATTTGCCATCAGGTATGGTAGCAGAGTTGGGGGAGACAACTACATTTTGTTCCACTGTGTGCACATTGCATCCCCAGATAACCTCAGTGCTGAAAATACAAAACAATCTGGCTAAAATTAAAACTGCTTCTTAAATCCTGTCTGATGTTGCCTGAAGCTTTTTGTTCAGTTTATCTTCACAAGGTCACTGAGACAGAAGAGTGCATTTTCTGAGCATGCTGGCCTGGAGCTTTTCATGCAGATGCTTTCATTTAACATTTGGGACATTTTCCTTCTCCCTTAGGCCTCTTCCTTTGTACTCTCCCTCATTTTCTATGTCTCTCTACTCCTCTCTTTTGAGTTCAGGTTCCCTCAGATCAATACACATAAAACTAAAAGCTATCCCTTTTTTTTATCACCCTAACATGTAGTCATTAATCATAAGCTTTCACCTAAGCTGTCATGGGTCAGAGACTGCTGGTCTGTCAGAGCTGCCACATGAGCTGCCCTGTGTGCTGCCTGCAGCACTGCCCTCATCTTTGCTGTCATCCTGCCACATGGTGTAATTGTCTTACAAAACCATGTGTTTGAAGCAAATTCTCTTGCAGCCTCTTTCAGTGCTGTCAGTGTGGTCTTGGACTACTTGCTTAAGTTCAAAATAGTAAATTCACATTTCTTTGATTTTTTTTTAATAGTCAAGAATAGGATGTGCTCTGAGAGACATCCCATGTCTTTATAAGGTGAGCTTCCATTAAGATATTGGAAATTGGAAGCAACATTGGAAGATTGAAGCCAAATATTAAGATCTTTTAAAGGACATTAAATGTCTGTGAATTTGACACGTGCTGTCTAGCATGAACACAGAATCAGGAGTCTCTCTGTGCAGCAAAAACCAGTGTGAGAGAAGAGCAGAACAAAAAGGTGATGTACCAAGTGAGAAGCTGGACCTAGAATTCTGGGTTTAATTTTCTTCAGCTCTGCAATGAGGAGAATTGCAAATACCTTATTCATAAAAATATATTAAAAATTAGTAAACTGTCCACTTGAATGTTACTATTTCTCAAATTTGGTAAAACTGCTGCTCTAGAGGAGAGATCTGTAGGCAGCACACTTCATTTGCAGCAAGCTGCTGCAAGAAGCTAACAGCTGCTTCCAAAGTAGTTAATTAAATTAATCAAGAACCAGAATATTAGTTCAGATAGTTCAGGATTCTTTTCTCTTTCCTTTCCATATTAGGGAACACAGACTCAACTGTAAACCACATAACTTACTATGTAATCTGCTGTGTAAAACCCCCATATTTAATACCTCCTTAACAGGGATGTTAAGGTGGATTAATTATTCTTTGTTCTGGTCTCTGAAGATAAAGGGTAATTACTATTAATTTTATGTAATTGAAAAATTGCTCCTTCACAAAGAATCCAGTGGCATTAGCAGGATTTTAACTTATTGCTGCCTATAGGGAGTCTTACAACATTCCATAATGTTATGGCAAAGACTGCCATAAACTTAAGAACGGTCTCAGCGAGTCTTACTCACTTTCCAGCCCACACCTGAGACCAGGATTTTCAGACATAGCAGATCTCAGAGCAGCCTGCAAGACAGGATTCATCTTTTGTTCTGTGCTGAATGCACTGAAACAGGAGGTGCAATTTGAAGGGGTGGTTGTTATTGAGGATGCTGTAAGACTTTTCCTCAGTAAATTTCCAGAAATCTGTGGAATAACCACCAAAGGGAAAGTATTAAAAAACAACAAACAACCCCAACAAAGTGAGAGATTGCCTATTTGGGGAGGAAGCTTATGAAAAAAAGAAAAAAACACCCATGACTCTTTAGTAACCACTACGTCTTAGACAGCAGAGGTGTCTGACAGAGTGGAGACTGGGTTGAGATATTTGAATTTAGCTGAAAAAAATAAAAGAAAAATTAGAATTTTTACAAGAGCAGAGCACTTTCAATTATATAAAATTAGTGGACAAGTTTACCTGAAAATTCTTCACAGCTCCACTGATTCCTGTTCTCAAAATATGTAGGTATATAACTTCCTTTAATTACAGCAGGAGCTGGGCACCTTTCTATGCCTTAAAATCTGGCCTTTAAGCTCTCCTGGCCGGAGTTTCACATTGGCAAAATGAGGATAATGACATTTATCTATTCATGAAGTGCTACAAATAAATTATTGAGTTATTATGCACTTAGGCAATATAATAAATGAGATAACAGAAACTCGTATGGCATAAACATAGCCTACCCTGAGTAACCTTGATGTAAGGGCCACTCTGAAACAAAAACAATATATCTGGTGCTGCTGTTGTCTTAAAGATCTTTTCTCTCTGCTTCTCCTTTCCCCTGAATTCCCATGAGCAGATTAAGCCAAGGCCCTATTTTACAGTAAGATGTATCTGCTTATGTTGCTGCATATTGAATAATCCTTTCTTTACATGGCTTTATGTTTAACTCCAGCAGCCGAGGAGCAGCGTAGGATCAGAGTCTTCCACAGAGCACTGGTCTCCCTGATGAGGGAGGCAATGAAAAACATTTTCCAGTGTATCCATCACTCGGTGCTGAGGTGAGAGGACAGGCATCCTGGAGCAACCTTATATAATGCGTGCCTGCTGCCTGGCTCTGGCTGGGCAGCAGCAGTGCGTGCAGGGGAGAAGGGGGGCTGTGCTGGAGCTGCTCAGTGGGGTACAGCTAGGGCACCCCTTGGCAGCTGCAGGGTCTCGGCTTGTGCTGGTGTCAGCTTGGTTCAAGGAGTGTGTCAGTCACTGCCTGGCTGGGGCATGCAGGTCTCAGCTCTTTGCCTGACCCACTCTGACAGAGACCTCCCCACCCGTCTGTTCTTGCCTAGATCTAATTTTAGCTACAGCGTCCCACAGCCCAGCACAGCAAGTGAAAGCCCCTCAAAAGCAGAGTAAGGTGTAGTGTGTGGTGTGATTTGGGTGGGGAGAATCAAGAGTGACTTTGTCTCTGCTGTGCTGACCTGGAGTGCTCACAAAGACCAGTAAATGCAAACATATTTCCAGAGGCAATGGCTGTTACAGATCAGAGAAGACAAAAAGCACTGGGAGCATCTGGCCTATTTTGGGAAGCTTTCTAGAGCTTTTTTTATTATTATTTTTTTCAATTTTTTTTCTAAAGATGTGCTTGCATCTTAGTCAGAGTGTCAATATTTGCCACTTTTATAGCTATATGCACCGTGAAGACCAAAGCAAACAAAAAAAAAAATATTGCTGGATTTTCAAAGCTGTTGCCACCAGTTGCCTTGAGGGTGCAGAGGTTTGAGCTACACTTGAGATGCCTTCTCCCTGCTGCTGGTTGGTTCCAAACTAAAGCTCCTGGTGATGAACATAACATTTTTGCAGTGCTTGATAGCATCTGCCACAGTGAGATGATTGGGAGGAATTGACCCAGGGCACATCCCTCAGGCCTCCTCAGTAAAATTCCACAGTGTTCATGCTGGAACTCAAGAAGTTGTTTCTAGGTGACCTTCTGTGTTCCTATTTCATACCTGTGATGCATAAAAGATCATGTTTATCCCCCTGTAACATTAGTGATTTAATTAGAGCTGAATTTGGTTCTACTGTCTCTGAACATGAGCAGCTTCCATCAAGTCATCTAAAGGATCAGATCTGGTTTCTTCTCTCTCTCAGTATTGATGGCATCTGGTTTCATTTTCCATCTTTCCTAAGGGAGCTCACTTTCCCCCACATTTCAGCATATGCTTGTTGTATGTCAGCACCCTGGGCTGCCCACATGTCCGTGCCAAGCCAAGTACCACTCTTCCAGCCAGCAAGGCACAAGATGGTGTAGAGACAGAATGTAAGACACATCAGGAACTGTAGACTGTGTGTAGCTTAAAACCAGAACCTGCTTGCAGGTCAATAAGCTAAGCTAGAACCAGTTAAGTGTGGGGTTTTTTTTCCTCTATGTAGGATGTGTAAAAGTAGCAAGACTTTTATCCTGTAGAAGCCAGTGGTTTTGCAGTGTGGCTTCTCTTTGTCAAAACCAAAGCAGGCACTGTAGGGACACCATTTTCAGGGTAAGTGCCTGGGAGGGACCCTGCTGATGCAATAGCTCCACACTCGCAGCATTGCAATTTAATGTCCAGCACTGTCGGCAGGACATCCCTGTTTATTTCTGAAGATATTGGCATGGGAAATTTTCTCGATGTCACAGTTTGTCTCCAGGAGATGCATTGGTTCTTTTAACTTGTTCTGTTTCTCCTACTTCCCTCTTCCCACCCCAACCACCTGGCCAAACCAAAAATTTTCTTAGCTTTGTTTGTGGCACACAGAGAGACAGCTATTCAATCGATAAACATTAAGTTCTTGTTTTATAAGATGTAGGATTTTTAAAAAGCATAAAATGATGATTTTGAGTATTTATTAGATTCCTCTAAAATATATGATCAACTTTAGCTCTCAACATTTTAGTGTATATTGCTACATAGATAAACCTATTGCTTGAAAAAGAATATATACTCTCTGTTGTTTCTCTATTATTATAATGTACTCAGAATTGTAAGATCAGCACCTGTGAGTCAGATCACAGACAATAACAAAATCATTTTAGAATGATTTTATTTAATTAATTTACTTAAATTATACATACTAAGCTCTTTTATTTTTGGGACTTGCAGAGTGCAGGTCTTTGTAAATGTGGGGGCAAGCAACTTCATTAGTCTTTTAATAGTCTCTTAGTATTGGAGACTGATGGTGTCATCTTATATTGAAGCTCATTTTTAAATAAAATTGCAGCAATTTATAACATGGATACAGAGCTCCTGCTCCCGTTAATGTTCCCTCCTACTCCACCCCATATTCTCCAACAGAAAGCTACCACAGTGACAAAGACAGGAAATTGAAGGACAGGTACTAAATCTCTAGTTCAGTTCTTTGGTGCCTTTCACACATTATAGCTTTATAGAGGAGGTGATGTTTTGAGGACAGGGTATAAGTAACTTTAGATTAAGTAATGGACTTAAGAACTTCATATGCAAGCAGACTGTCTTTGTGGCTGTCAGTGCCGAGTAACCGTGTCACTGATGCCGTCTGCTGCTCTCTGTATCATTATTCATAAGCTCCCATGCCGAACAGCAATCAAACTCCTCAGGCTGTGCTGAGGGGATTATCACACTCGCAGGGCGGTTAAAGTCACTTTGCCTCGAGTCTTCTGCCTTTGAAAAGTGCCCAAGGCTAATCACTGTGAAATGTGATGCCTGTCATGTCTTCTTGTTCAAGTATGTGCAGCAGGCCTGTCATTCACTAAAAGCCTTAACATCTGTTATTACATGGTAATCCTCATGCATCAGGCTTCCGAATAAGAAACTGGTGGAGTCCAACAAGGTATGGCTGTGCCTTGGTTTGAATAATTCCCAGAATGCAAGGCAACTTGCTCTCCCCTCTGAAATCATTAATAAGCAATAAGAATATTATATAAGCTGGCATCTTTTTTTAAACCATGATAATTTCAAATGCTATTATAATTAGGATGAAGATGAGAGTTTGAGCTGGGGGAGGGAACAGAGAAAGGATTAAGCTGATCTCCACCATGACGTTAGAAGGTAGCTTTGTCTGCTATATCCTCGTTTGGACAATAATGGATACACTTTAGAAACATGAAGAGGCAAATAGACAATTTATTTAAAAGTGTTAATCCTTTTCATCCTGAAATGTTATCTCTTACCATAAATAGGATCACAGCTCTCCAGTCCACTTACATTCGACTAATTGACCCTGTAGAAAAGCCTGTAGAGCAATATGTGTTTGTGTTGTACCCTGGTGACTATCGGCTCCATAGTGGGTCTCATAAAGTGTACAAAAATATTCCATGGCCAAGAATATCTTTGCTTAAGCCAGAGTGATTACTTGGTGATTGAGACTGCAGTGCTATCACATCACAAGACGTGGCATCTTGGGTGGCAGTTCCCAAGCCTGACTGATCAGATGTGATATTTTAATAAAAAAAAGTTTAGTGTCTTAATCTAGGAGGTGGGACTTGCTGGAGGAGGAAAACCAGGTGCAAATATGGTTCATAGATGTAACTAATAGGGCCGCTTCCTTTGGAATAGGGAAGATTTAAATAGGCACTTGTCAAAATCATTTCCCTCTAATGCTGCAGCAGCCCTTGGATCTGAGCATGTTCCTGATGTTCCCCCTCACTCACATGCACGAACACGGGGAGGCAGGCGGGAGGAGGCAGCTGCACTGACACACTATGGGGTTTGCAAGAACACGATGGCAATTTAGAGGAGCGATTAAAAGATTGCAAACATTTATTAATAGCTTTGCTGCTGCAGCAGCTCTGCCAGAGAAGCCTTGCTTCCTCTGGGATGCTCTTACCTCCTGCCTGTTCCCTTCCAGAGCTTTAGAAATTGAAAAGTCAGGTTTGGACTGGATTTCAGTTTAAAGCCATCATACTGCAGACCAGATTAACCCACTACCCAGGTGAGGGGACAAGGGGGACTTGAGTGTGGGAAAGAAACAAGAGAAGGTACACAGAGCAAAAAGAAAGATTTTTTTTTTCCCCAGCTATTTCTTGGTGTTTCTTTTCTTCCCTGTGCTCTTTCTCACATTGTTCTTTACCCGTTCCTTCTCTTCTCCCTTGGGACAGAGTGACTTTTTGTTCAGTGCATTGGCACTAGATTCAGATGGGGGCCTACAGTGCCCTTGTGATACTGTATAACAAATTCAATGAAAGATGGGCATAAAAGCAGTATTGGAAAGCATCTGCTGAAAATTCTGCAGAGTGATCTAATTTCCTAAACCTAGCATAATCAGTTCCTTTGTGAATCCCATGACTCTGTTGATGTCTCTTCAGAGTTTTAACACTGGGGATAGGGAGGAGGTGAACATTCTATTAAAAAAAAAAAAGAAAAAAAAAAGAAGAAAAGAAAGGAAAGGGCAATTGGCAAAAGAGTGGGAAATCACCTTAATGTTCATGCTGATCCTGCTGAACAGCAGTAAGCACTGTAAATTAGATGGGCAATTCTGATGTTTGAGTACACAATGTCTGAAGCTTTTTTATCCACAGAGCAGATGATGGTGACTGACTGATACAAGTTTGCAATAGGAGGATATTTACCCTACGCTTATGGTGACCTCCTCCATATTCCTACCCACAGTGAAATAATCAGTTTCTTCTGCTTTTTATTTTTCTTAAACTGCATCCTAAGAGAAACCGAAATGTCCAGACAGGCTAAAAGGAATATACTTTTCTGTTAAACAACAATGACAGCAAATATAAATGCTGTGTCCTGGTCATTTTCTGAAATCCTGCTGTAGCTGAGTTGGATGACAGTGCACTTCAACTGTGGCATTTCCTGTACACTGTGGCCAAGCAACTGGATGCACATTGAGCATCAGCACCTTTCTACCTGTGCTTAACTTTTCAATTCCATTAGCAGCATTTTTCTTCTGTTCATAAAACTTAATCATTCCACCTTGCAATTTAAGAAAAATCTTGTAGTATAATATGCAGTACATCTCTGCTCAATGCAGTAGAATAGGCAGAGGGGAAAGCAAAGTGGATTCAGTGGATCAGAAAGGAGAAAAAAATATGATGGTGAAAGAATGTAGGAATGAATTTAGGATTGAATTATGGGTCCGGCATAATTCAATGCTGTGGGTTGAGTTGGGATTTTTAACTGCTTCCCCTGTTCCTTGAAGTTTTCAGTTTAAATATTTTCTTGGTCAGTTTTCAAGAGTAGTATTCAAATTGGAACTTGATGAGCATGAATTTTTGTCTGTTGCAAGGGAGTGTTGCTTATGAAAAACACCTGGTTATCTCTGTTCACCTTGTACACCACGCTCGTTGTGGGAAACTGCACAAGCTGAGACGTAACAAAAAACATCCTCCCATGGGATGTGTAAGGAAAGTCTGTATAAATTTCTGGAGAGGTTGGCAGACAGCCTCTAGGACTTAAAAAGCCTTGCTTTTCTAGGAAATATGTGTAATACTTTGAACAATCCTAGTCTAAAAGACAGAGAACCCACCAATATATTTGAGCTAATTGCTTGTTCACTTTTTGTCTTTAGGAGCTGGAATTCCCCTTGTTCAGAGTAGCCAAAGAATGACATCGATGAGGATGAAACAAACCTGGAGGTTAGAGAGGTACCTGGTCTCAGGTAAGAAAGGATCCTGCAAGCACCAGTTCAATTGTTTCTTGTCTGATGGTTGCAAGTGGCAGCCCCTTGCAGGCAGTAGCAGCTCTATTGCTCAGCTGCTCTATCAAAGTTCTCATCCTTCTCTAGCAGTAGCTATTTCATTCACGTTGGTTTCAGTACCTTTAATTTCCAAGTTTGCTGTGTGTGACAAGAGGATGGCTCACAGTCCTGGGGCAATTAGGACATGTGTTGGTGGAATTGTTTGGTTGGGATTTTCTTCATGTCCTACAGGGTATTTTGGGATATGTTGGCCTTTACAAATATTTAAAGCAAGAAACTGTATTTCATTAGCATTTCCCTCTTCCATCAGGATCTTGGCCCTTACTAAGGCTCTTCCCTCCCATATTCCTAGTTTTCTTTTTATTAATTGTTTTCTTGCTCATTAGTAAAACTATATATTGTGCTTCTTAAGTATCAGAATTATCATTCTCTTAGCCACAGAACTGTCACTCCAGCCTTCGCCATTGGCATTCCCAGGTATTGTTAGGACAGATGCTCCCTCTGGGTATACTGGTCATACCTCTGGAAGTAATTGGAATTATACATTGCAAATGAGCAAAATGTATTGAGATATGTCCTGTATCTTGTGCTGGCTGCTATCTTTGCATCCAAGTGGCAAATAAAAGGACTACAGCTATGGATAAAATACCTTGCTCTGAGATTCAAATTCAGGAAAGGACCAAAGCATTAAGTTTCTGAAAGTAGCGAAGTGAGGCTCTTGTGTTATTGCTCACTGATATGGGAACATTACAAGAGAAAACAGGTATCATTCTCTGTATCCTTGTTAGGAGACAGGGAAGAGGTAATAATGAGGAAAGGGAAGATAGGTTAGAGGTAGTAGCAGAAAGGAGAATTGTCCTTTTATGAGAGCCAAGTACCAGTAAATAACTTTTAAGTGGTAAGAAGGTGGTAGAAGGCAGGACTGGAATATTTTCAAGGTTTAGATTCTTCTATGGAGTAAGTCACTTCTGTTTAGGAAAAAAAATCATGGAAGATAAAGTATTCCCTCACATGAATATAAAAATGATGAAGCTGCACATGATGAACCCATAAAATTCCAGAGTGGGTCTGTTTTAAAACTCTATCAGAACAAAGTCATTAACTTTTAACAGAACGTCTCTTGTTGCTTTGATGATGAATTATAAACTGTAGGGAAAATGAAGAGGCAGCTCATGTAAAGCTGCATCATCCTCTGCCTCTGTTCAGACAACGCTGTATAACTCAGCTGGTAGCAAAAAGTCTGCCAAGCTCTGTCATTGTTTGTATCACAGCATGACCTGAAAGCAGACTTACCTTCTGCCACCACACAGTGCAGTGCTGGGGACCGCTGGCAGGGGCCACAGGGCTGGGGAATATTGCTCTTGACAGCACCACTGAACACTGTCAGAGAGAACTGAAATACATTGCTCTGTTTATTCTGTTTGTGGGGATTTTGATCACCCTTACTTGTTTTCAGTTCAAATAACAGCAATTTGTGAATTTCATTTTTCAAGATTCTGCTTGCAAAAGGTTTGACTTTACCTGAACTGTTCAATTATGTTGATTGTGTGTGCTGTTGTCCGGAGCTGGCTTTCTCACACAATGCCTGAGTGAGCATTAGGATACAGACATTAAACTTAGTTTATGGAAAACATACAAGAATCATTTTGATCACATTGTCTTAAACTCTCCATGTGAAAGAAATGTAGCAGATTTCCTCATGTTCTGTCTCCAAATCTTGCTTTCTGGTGTTTTTTGGTTTTTTTTTGTTGTTTTTTTTTTTTTTTTTACGAACAGTAATACTGGCTTCAGGACTCTGCTTGTGTTCTTCTTTTCCATTGACTTTGTATTTTCCTCCCTTCCTGATATTCTTTTCCTTCCTTTTAACCCAGTATTTGTTTAAATTATTTCCCCCACTCTTATGTATTCATGCCCAACCCCTTCAGTCCCTGCTAAGCACAGTAAATTAGTGTGATTTTCTTGGCTAGGACTTGTGCTTTACTTACTTACATAGGTGTTTATCCTAAAATTCATGAAACTATCTTCTTTATTGTCTTAGGTTTGAGAAAGGACATATTTCAGGAGAGCTCCATCTGTCTCTGAATAAAGTCAACATGAACAAACAAATAATCATCAGAATGTCTTTACTCTGGGCACCTGGTGTCCCATGCAAGGCCAGGAAGTCACACCAATCACACTCTGTTTTCCTGCAACAGAAGTAAAAGAGATACACCTGTCTGTCAGCTGGGTTAATTTCTCTCACAATGGAATAAGCAAATATGACTTTTCTTGTTAAAATTCTCATGTTATTTTATCATAGGAAATACTGAGATATGCCTAGTAGCACACCTCACCTAGAGGTGAGGGTTTGTCAGATCACTTGCTTGTTGCTGAGCCCAATTGCTGAACAATGACACCAAATCTTGGAATTAAGTTCTTTGTAAGCAGAATGAGAGGTTGACTCTCAGAGATCTGCTCAATCATTTCCATAACAAACCAATTAATGGGTTAGAAGCTCCAGCTGAAAACTAGAGCGGTGTGGATAATGGTGTGGACAAAGGGGGTTGAAGTGCCAGTGTATGTTTCTAAGCCCTTTTGATGGATGTTACATTATTCACAAAGTGATGTGACTTTTGGGTGCTTATGAGTAATGAGTAGATCTGATTGTTTAGTGTCCCTGTCCCCCAAAGCCACTGCCCTTTGAGAGAGAACAGTGTGTACCACTGCGTTTGGCAGCCACGCTCCCAACCTGACGCAGTCGTTTTGGGGGGGCACGGAGCTGGCAGAGATGACTCATTCCGCCTCAGTGGCTCATTGAGGAGCTGCAGGGAAAAGCTATTTATAACCAGACCTTTCAGGTTCAGTGCAGCAGCATCTTCAGCAGGAAGGGGACAAGAATGGGGGTGGCACATAAGACTTCTCAGATACAGATCAACCCTCACCCCAATATTGTTCCTAGAGCCACACAGCCACGAGCTGACTTCAGTCAGCATCTTTTCCAAGTCTTTTGCTCAGCTGTCTGGGTGCTGTGGTCCTGTTGCAAGATTCTGGTGATAACTCATCAGTTTGTCAAAGAGCAGGGAGACAGCTGTGAATATGATCAGTGTGAACAAAACACAAACTCTTTCTACTGTAACTTCGAAGCTGACACTTGCTGATTCTTTCTGACTCATGGCCATAGCATTATCACCTCTATCTTTTCTTTGTCCATGTTTATCCCTGGCTCACCATTAAGATGAACTCTTGTCATAGGTGTTTTCAAACAAGCTTTATGCTGCCAGCAAATCCCATTTAAACCTCCTGAGGCTTCTCTTCTATACAAGCTAACACTGTAAAACTGCAGTTGGTTTCCTGATCTTGCTGTGGACTCACTTCATCTTTAGGTGCTTCCATGACTCCACATGTGAAACAGAGATAATGATACCTCCTGGGTTAAGCACAGTGGGATCTATAGTGATGAAACACCACCCAAGTGGTAGTGTTATTATCAGAGTCACAGTACAATAGGAAAGCATTTTACACAACAGCAGAGGACAGCATGTGTTTAAGAAAATATTTGCTACAAACACGTATGTCTTTGTATCTAGGTAACTGCGGACTTTATCTTGAAGCATATTAGCACACATAAAAATTTTATGTCAAATTAAACCTTTGAGTTGTCTGTTCTCTTAACTGGCTTTTGAATTCAAAGCCACAAATATGTGGCTTGTTCCCTAACCCATACACCAGCTACAAGCAAAGTAGAGAGGTACAATGGACTGTTAAAAACCCAGTTGAAAGCCTTAGAGGGAGAATCTTTCAAAAATTAAGAACAGCATTTAGCAAAAGCCACCTAATTAGTTCTTTTTCTGCCTCTGTCCTATTCTTAAACCAATTTGCATGCGTGTCTGGAACTGGGCTGGGTTAGATGGCTCCTTATCTCCAGTCTGTTGCTTCTTCCAATGGTTTAAATGCTGCATATCTGGTCCTTCATCTTCTCTTTTTTTTTTCCTCTTCTTTCTTCCTCTCTGTTCTTCATTCAGTAGACAATTGGCTCAGCAGTATGCAGCTGTTGCACAGTTTGATCAGTGTAAACACTCTATGTTAAGGCCATTTGGTAGATCCATGTGGATTTCCTTGGTGGTCTCTCTTTTGGCTGCCCTACATCCCTGTGCTATGGACCCAATGCTATAGTAGCCTTTTTACAGCGGGTTGTGTTGATCATCTTCATACAGAAGCTTTGCTATAAATAGTTCTTGCCTTCAGCTTTGGCAACCAGTGAAAGGGGAAGTCTACCTTGCATAAATCAAACAGTGCCACAATGATAATTTATTTCTCAAAGTCCGGCTGTAAGACTGCAGAGTTATGTGAATGTGACGTGCACTGCATGACCTGGACTGGAGGTTGCCTCTGTTCAGTGGTCCAAGCTCTTCCTAGCTGCCACATTATTTTCTGTAATGTCTGTTTCATTTTGGGAAAGTAGACATTTGGCTTTTACGATTGCAAATAAACATTAACAAAATTTAATGGGTGCAGAGATATTTGTACCAGTCTTGAGAAAAAGAGACCGTATTTCACTGACATGAGGTGCAGTGTTTTTTGGTTGGTTTTTTCTTTAAGGGGTAAACTAAAGTGCTTATAACTGATAAGTGATTATAATTAGAATGTCAACTTTGCTCCTCGTCCTCAGCAAATTTTACACAGTAGATAAAATGGTTCTTAGAGCTGTTGGTTTATTCTTTTAGCAGCTGCCCTGTCTTCCCTTTGGCACTTTGGGTAGCCATGAGTACATGAGTATGGAAGTGCAGCTGGGTCCCCATGGTGTCTCATCACTCCACTTGGCCTGAGGCTTGCAACATTCTTGAGCAGACCCCTGGAAGGGGATCCCAAGGATGGTCAATTTGACCAGAGAGTGCACAAGGAGATGTGTCCAGGTTTGACTTCATGAACCCAGAACCAAGAGGGCTGGGAGGGGAAACCAAGAGTGTGCATACATGTCAGAGCCTGAAAGGATTTACTTCCCTGCATTTCCAATTGCTTGTTTTCTATCTGGGGAAAATCCCTTTTGACAGCCCAGGCGGTGAGCTTCTAATTCCTGTCTCCGGCTCATTTTTCACTTCAATCCCTCAGTGAACGGATTTTAATGCTTGATGGATTCAAACAAAATTATTTCCGTTCCTGTGGCTTTGCAAAAGCCTCTAGGGTGTGTGTATGTGCGCACAGGGGAGGAGGGATGGGGCTTGTTTTCGTTACACTCCAGTAAGCCTCCTCTCCAAGGGAGACCTATTTCATTTCTTCATTAAGGGTTTTCTTGCTGACAATTCCTCCCATGCTGTCCTCCTGGCTCTTGGGTCACAGGAGGACCTGTAAAACATTTGCTGTTCCAAGGGGTACAGGATGCAATCTTCCAGATCAGTGTTTCTGCAGCAAGTGGGGATTCAGATAATATGACCATACTGTGCTTCCAGGAGTAGTGCTGGACTGGGGGGAATAACTGTGGGAAAACTTTCATCCTCCCCAGCTCTCACTGGGAGTGAGACAACACCACAGGCTAAGGGATGGGGTTAGTGACTGAAGTGTTATCTGGGTAATCAGTAGTGTTTAGCATTGACATCTTGTTTGAACATGTGTGCAATTCACCCTACTGCCATTGTAATGGACAAATGTTGCTTTTTATTACTTTTAAAATTTTCTTCATGCTAATTTTATTTAATTTTATTTAAGTTTTATTAATTTCCAGGCTCTCTTGCCAGCAGAAATCACTGCAGGGAGCTGTGCAGGGGCTCTGCTTGCATAACATTCAGTAATCAGTCAGAATTTCAGCTGCTCAATGACCATGTGTTTTTGCTAGGCTTCTTCCACAGAGTTCCTGTGTCTAGGAGGCTAAAGTATTTAAATGATCAGTGTCTCACCCTTCTATTCAAACCAGATCATTGTCATCAAAATTTACAAAACAATCGCTCTGTGATACACAGCTCTAATAAGAATTTATAACTAATAAAAGCTAAATATTCTCATTCTCTGAAGAATTTGAAGTGTGGCATAAAGTTGATGATGTCTGCCAATGTAGAAAACTACTGTTGTTAGGATGTGCTAAGCCCACTTAGTGATACCATATCTAGATTAAGTTGTTTCAACTTATTATAACTGCTCCCAAGCTGTCACATTGTCAATCAAGGCAAAAATCTTGTTCTTGGATTTGGAAATGTATTCTGTGCTTCTCTACAGCATATGCCTATCTTCTAGGACAACCTCCTCTGTTCACAGCCTCCTGTGAGTATTTGTTTAGAGTTACTGATCATCATAAATGATGATCCATATTGTGTCATGTTTGTAAAGCTGGTGGATCTGGGGACTACAAGGTGTAACTTGTGAGTTTGTTCCTTTTTATCTATTTCTTTATATTATTTCAAACCCTCAGTTCCTCTTCTAACTTCAGTTTTTTCAGTATGTGTTCTCATTTTTTTTGTTAAATACATTGTCTACAGGTGAGAAGCCCTATTTTATTAATGTAGTTTTCTAAGATGTTGCATCAGAGGCTATTATTTTGCATTATAAATATTCAAAATTATACCTAGAGTATGTGTTGAAGTTTTAGTTGTAAATACAGTAACAGTACTTCAAGAATTATTTATCTAGTTAATATAGTCTTGCCTGTAATTGTATTTTCATTTCAACTTCATTGATAATCCTCAAGATTTCAAGCCAGGGATAATAAATTGAAGTGGTAATGAACTTTGGAACTTCATTAATAAAATGATGCAAAGTCTATTAGGTGGAAGAGGACACTAATTTATGAACCAATAGATACTACTGGCCCGAAGGCTTCAGCTAATTGTTACAGCAAGCATACAGGCAAGTCTCATTTTGCGTATCTTTAGACTGCAAAAAATAAATTAATCTAATTGACAGTTTCCTAAGGATCAATTAGAGTTTGAATTCATTGTGAGTAATTTGGATTTACTTGCCTCACATCAAATTATCTTAAATATATATCAAATTATATTAAATAAGTATTAGCATCTGACTGCAATAGTTTTATCAATAGGATTTGCCAATAAATGACAACTTATTTTAATACTGATTTCCACCACATCATTGAAGTGAGGATGATGAAGACTGGAAGTTACCCACAGTGACAGAATATGGTGTCAGTACCATTGAGAAAACAGCATGTTGGGTTTTCTCTGTCACTTGTCTTTTTTAGTTAGTTAGTGACTGAGACCAATAAACCTTTCCATCATTGGAAAGTCTGAGAGATACGACTGGAATCTTTCAGCTGGAGAATCAGTATCAAGCTTTTCTTTGCATTCCATGTTGTACCAACTTTCCTACCTGTGCTGCCATTGGCTCAAGTTCAGGGCTTGCTGTGCCTCTGGCACACTAAACCATACTCTTGCCACTACCCTCAAATGTTTTTCAGTCTCCTATTTACTCATATATCTAGTTTCTATGACCCTTTAATAGTGACAGGCTTATCAGTGTCATCTCTGAATTTTACCTGGATATTCCTTGCTGTACTTGTTGTTTTATTTTTAAATGTAAGACTGCATCTAGCATGGTACTTGTGTGCTATTGCCCAATGTAATAAATGTTTTATTTCCTTTAAAGCTGGTAGCATATTCATTTCCCACTGCAACAGTGAGCTTTCCCCTATGAACATTTCACTGGAGGTGGCACTGCAGAGGTCTTGTCCATGTTGTGCAAGCCCTGCTGCTGCTGGCAAAATGTGCAAAGCTGATCCATGACATTTCTGGCTTCTTCTTCTGCATGCCAAATATATTCTCAGTTCATCACAGTTATCATAGACCATGTGTGGTTCTCCATGATTTGATCTTTGAGCTTACATCTCTCAGATCTCTTGTATGGCTTATTTTGTGTTTTCATGGAGTTTAGATCTGACTTGCACTTAATTCTGGACTGGATGACTGCCAGAGGCTGGTTCTTTGACTTCTGTCAGCTTTGAGAATTTTGAGGGTGAATAAATTCCCTATTAAGAGGACAGACCTTAATTTGGATTTTCTGAAAAATTATTGGGAGAGACACCCCTTAGTAATCTTTGAAAAGGTAAGAATCAGCCAGGCACATGCATTTCTTCAGCTTCACTTTCTATTTTTTTTTTATTATTTGCCTAAAGAAAATAAATCTGAACATTTCACTTTTATGTGAAGTGCACTACCTCATTGTGTATATGGATTTCTAAGGAGTCACTGCCAGAATTGACTGGAACATCTTAAACATTTCAAATGCACCAAAATTGAGTATTAAGAAAAAAAAAGCTTCTGATTGTCTTCCTTTTTACTGGCATACATGGCTTTTAAATAAACATGGATTCATAGCACATACACATGCAATTTATGTTTTCCCAGTTGCCTTCAGTATTTCCAGACTTTCAGCTCTTCTGAACATCTCAGCAGCTTCTTCTTTTCTGTTGAAGTTACACTGCTTGGCATCTTTTTATTCCTGATACCATATGGCATTCCTTAATCCTTCTGCACCCAAACTGCTTTCAAAGTTATTCCTTATTAGTGACGCATTTCCAGCTGTCTCTGCTTAACCCAATGAAGGCTTTTGCCATGTCCCTGCTCCTGAGCCTGGGCAACTGAACCATTTACAGTTACAGTGGCCAAGGCTATGCCTTGGGAGGGAACATGCTACAGGCAGTCCTTGCAGTAGAAGTCATGGTGTGGGAATGACACACCGGCAGAGGGGATCAGTCTTCAGGTTCTTCCAAGAGGAGGACACCTTGTAAATAAGAAATATATTCAAAATGCAGCCAATATTATTTGCCTGATTACAGTGTGTTGCAACCTGATATTTCAGTAGAACACAATTAAACTATCAGAGCAGTTGTTCCCATGGGATTCGCAGAAAAATGGCCCAGGTTCTAAAAATAAATACCCTTTAGGGCACTTCCTTAAGAAATTGTATTTGGAAAATATTATCAATCTCCAGAAAATAAATCTAATCAACCTCAGTTTGTTTATGTAGCACTGAGCCCTGTAAACATCCATGCTCATGTCTCTTGGCTGTTGCTCTGGTGTGAGGAGCTGACATTGCCACTGAGTGACAAAAGTACCAAGTGGGAATTCTGTTCTCACATGCTCTTCCCAGGACAGCCAGTACAGCCACAGGGGTGTAAATGAGCAGATGCTTTTCCTTTCTTGTGCAGATACCTTCTGTCAGAGGGCACATTGCTGAGCAAGAGTCTCTAGGTTCCACTCCTAAGTTTTGTCTTTTTTCTTCTGCACAAGTAGGTGCTGCTGCTGTTATTATTGTTATTGTTAATCATCAGTATTGTTATGTGATGCTACAGCTCTATTCCACTTCTTCTAAGATGTTGTTTCTGCCACAGCCTTTTCTGCCTTTGATCACAACCAAGAAAATGTCTTTGACATTGTATGTATTCCCCTAGCTCACTGCAAAGTCCTAATCCTTCTAATAGCTGGAGGTTTTCAGTTTAAGTCTTTTATTAATATTCAGTCTTAATTGTAAAGCACTTCAGTGATATCCAAAAGCCTGTCTTATATAACAGTCTTATCCACATTTGAGTTCTTCAGAGCTGGAGTGTCAGGAAAAACCTCTGTTTGATCTGCCTCGTCTGTCATTAGTCCTCACGCCTTTAATGCACAAACCCATTAACAATACGTTTCAACTGTCTAAGCTCAGATAATGTATATTTTTAAATATTTGATATTATTAGAAAGAGTATGACTTGCTGTCATGTACGTATTTAAGTGGTGTCATGAGCAGAATCTTTATAAAGTCTTCTGGGAGCCTTGTTTGCAGTTCTAAATCATCTGGAAAGTGAAAGAAGCTATAGGAAATTGAGGTAATTAAGACATTTCATAAAGTGCCAGTGATGATAAGATCCTACTATGCCTTAAACAGGCAAGAGCACCTGGAAACTGGGAAATACTTCCTTCCTGACAGTAGATATCCCAGAAAGTTACTGAAAAGTAACAAAAGAGGGACATTTTTGCTAATCAATAATACATTTTTGAATTATGTTTTTTAAAATTTTAATTAATTGTACATGATCATTCACCTTCCTCTTACAGTGATTCAGCTATTTTAGGAAATTGCCAGCTCTTCCCAATGTTTATATATTTTAGTAAAGACTAGGAGTGAGCCTTCACACTAAAACGGGCATATTTACGATATGAACCCTTCATGTTTACTTAAGGAGATGGTTTTTCAGAGGATTGATTCAGCTCAGACATATATTGTTCAGATTGAACAAAGCCCAAAGTGTAAAGTGATAGCCCAAAGTTAGAGCCTTTCCAGTAAACTGATGCAGGAAACACAGTTTTAAAACAGCTTGATGCTATTAATAAGCAGATAAAAGAGAGATGTAAATTTGGGCTTCAGACAGCAGATATTAACATCTCCTTAAAATCCACCTAAAAAGACAAAGGGCATAACAGCACATGTCCACAGTTTGCATTTAGAAGTCATACCCAGAGGCAGATTTCTGTTTCCTCCAGCTTCTGTACATGCTGTGTTGAGAGATTCTAGAAGCCTGCAACACTTTGCATCTGAACAGAGAATCTTAAATCCAAAAGCGAGAACCCCTTTGGAAAGCAGATGTTACTGCTTGTTCTTCACATGGAAAGGAACTAAGCCATTGTGCAGTAAGGCTGAAATCCTTGTAGGAAGTCTTCACTGGGGGAAAGTACCAGAATTTCTCATTTGTGATTCAAGAAAAATCATGGACAGTCAGGGTGGTCATGAACTCATCTTTTGACAGCAGTTCCCTGCTTACACACTGGTGTATGTTGACTGCCTGAAAACTGCAAAGGTGATTTTTGCCACTGCAACAGATAAAACTGCTTATTCAGTATGAGTTAATTTGATCCTTTAATAATTATGAAATAGAAATGCTTCTCTAGATGTTGAAAGGAATTGTTGGAAATCACTAAAAACCTAAATTATTCAATATAACTTGATTTTAATTTAATTTAGTTAAGTACTTAATATATATAACTTGATTTTAATTTAATTTAATTAAGTACTTAATTGTACTAATGAGATGTTGTTAGATCCACTACCAAAACACAGCACCCCTCTGAAATGAGGAATACAAAGCATTTTGCAACAAACTTATTTGTGCAGTTGACAAAATACTTTATCTGAAACTGAAAGGCAATTTAGGCAGGGTGATACTACCTAAGCTGTAATTTTGTTCAGGACATCAGGTCTTCTATTTAATTATCAGAAAAAAAAAAGACCCTTAAAGATAAGGAATTGTCAGTGCCTTTGTCTAGTTTCCTGTGCCAGTGACACTGGTAGCAGCATCCTGCCCCTCTCCCTCCACGAGCCTGCTGGCTCAGCAGGGAGGTGGGCATGTGTGCACAGGAGCTGTTTCAGCTGATGCTCAGACAAGGTGTCCTTTCTCACTGGCATCCTAGGGCTGTTTGTCATCTGAAAGGCACTACTGGCTGCTAACAAACCTGACCATGTTTTGTAACTCAGCTTCCTTTGTAACAGTTTTTCCTTCTGGTTATAAACCAGATGTGCCAAACCCTGTCTCTCCCTGGAGCTATATTCTACTTATAACTGTGCTGGTTATGTATCAGTATCAATGTTCATTAAATAAAAAATTTGAGAGAGAGCAGCTCTATGGAGAGAGAACAGCTACCCTGGAGATAATGAGTGATTCACTCCAGTTGATCCCAAATGAATTTCAACTCACTATAGTTATTTCATTCTGTTTGTTGTATAACTGAGTTTACATTGTATAATAGAGTTGTTCCATGACATACTGAGTTGTTCAGCTCAGTTTTAGTTGTTTAGTTATTTTAGTCGTTGGTGTTGAAAGAGTCAAAGGATGTCAAAAGAGTCAAAAGCAGTGCCTACTTTTATTCTGATTTCCCAGGTGCATCAAAAGTGGCAGTATAAAATATGAGGACTGATGTATGATAATCTTGATACACCTTAATACTTTTCCCACTGGAAAATATCCCTCTCCCAAAATAAATACAAGAAGTCTTCTTTGCCAGGAGACTGGCCTGAGATCTGGCTGCTAGACAATGAGCAAGCAATAGCAATTTGTTCAGCTTTGTCCCTAAACTACTTCCAACCCAAATTGCAAGTATCTGGCCTTCAGTGCTGCTCTCTTTCCATTCATTGAACTAATTCTTTAGGCAGTTGATAAGTAACCTTTTTTCTTTTTTTTTTTTTTTAACTGGCAAAGATTAAATGTTCCTACTTGAAAAGAAAAAATAAATAAAGGCAGGCTTTTTACCTGATAATCAGGGATCCTTTTAAATGCAGCTGAAGAGTCCACCTGTGTCTCTGAAAAGCAGCCATAATCCTGAAGACCAGATCACATTTCAGAGAGAGATGACTCCATCACATATGTAGTTTATTGTGCTTGTAAAACATCTGCATGAGCTTGTGAAAAGCTTTGCTCTTACCAAAGAGCTTTGCTCAGGTCTTCTGAAAAGTGGAAAATTATGAAGTGATTTAATTTTCTCCCTCCTAAGTTAATTGTTGCTCTCAGTGTAAATCAAAGACAAGCTGACCAACTGAGCATCCCTTTGTTATTTACTATTCATCATATTATCGTTTTATGCCTCCATACTGTGTCAAATGGAGAGAGAGACCACTTCCACTGTTAAAAGTTTTGCTTCAGTGATTTTCAGAGGTTTGGTGCTTTTTTCCTGGAACTTGTACTCATATCTTTAATTTGCTTCCTGCCTGCCTTGTGGTTCACCTCCACTTGCACAGCAGTGCTTTCTACAGAGATGTGACTGTGAAGTTGACTGTAGTTTGGCAACAGAGATGTCTGATATGAAAGAGGTGACATTTACCAGCCGTGGGCTCTACAACTGCAAAGCTGAGCCAGCTATATCAGCTTAATTAATTGCATTCCTAGCTGTATGAACTGAGACTGAGACTCAAAAAGGGTGTGTAGGAAGGAGGTAGGGTGAGGAGTAATTCCAGGAAAATTATTTACTTTTGCTACATTCCTGGAGTAGGGAAGGTTGGATCCCTTCATAGGAGCCTGGCTAGAGTTAGGCCACACATGATAGCTCAGGGAGCCCAGTCGTACCTGTTCCATTGAAAAGCAGAATTTCTGTTACATCTTCTTTCATGTTGTTTTTACAAGCTAAGAAAGGGTTGGGGCATCATCTCTGTGTGAAATGTAGTCTCCTTCTCTGACTGGTCTCTCATGTGCCAACAACATGAAGATGTAGAGGCAAGCCCAGATCTGTGCTCTGACAAAGCATCACAGTGAAAAGGTTTGTTGCTTCTCTTTGGGAACAATTCCCCTTCTTTCACACTGATGATTGCACTTACCCGTTTTTCCCACTGCAAGCTTTGTGGGCACAGCCTGGCCCTCTGGCCAGTCCTGTATATTTACATTATAATGTATAGGGAGCTTCACCTTTGTCTCTACACACTTCTTCTGCCCCTTATCTCTCTGTCATCTGGCTTTTCTACAATTGTGTTTTTCCTGTCATTCATCCATTTCTCTTGTGGACTGTTATTTTTGTTCCATTGCCCTTCATCCTCCTTTCCCATTCCTGTAGACTTATTACAGGATCACACTGCAGCCTTTCCTCCTACCTGAAGGATTGACCATTGAAAACAGTGACATCCAATCTATCTGCCACTGTCCTGACAAATACAAAGGGAAGTTCTCTCTTTGCAATCAGGATGCAAGTAACCTGAAGGATGGATTTGAGCACAGGGATTACAGCTGGAACAATAATGCCTTTGTAATACTGTCAGGATTATTCCTCTCCTGTGGAGAAAAAGAAGAGCAAAACCGAGTCTTCAAGCAAACAGAATCTCCAGCTGTCAGTGCTTTTGCTTCCTCTGGAGGGGACACATGCCTGTCCAAATACAATATGCCCAAAGACCAACACTTGGCATCTATATGACTATTGAAATATGATGTGTTTCTAAAATCCTCTAAAAGCAATGGAGGAGAAAGGAAAAAGCCTTAAATGATGGCTAGGCAGTTCATGTTCTGTTACAGGACAGATTCCTGATTAGTATCCTGATTCTCAGCCCAGGCCAGCTTAGACTTGAGTTTGCTTTAGCAAATTGTTCATATGGTATCATACTTACCCTAGATGATTACGTTCTTGAAAATGCAGGTGAGAGAAATAATAAAGACAAAAAAACTAGAACCAAGAGAACTGCTGCAAAACATCACAGACATTTTGTGCTTTACCATCAACAGCTTGCTGGAGACTTTTTTTTTTATGGGCAGTGCTCACACATTTTACTCTTAAACTCCTTTTCTAGGCCTTTAACTGAAATGGAATTCAGGGCAAGCAATGCAGCCCTTGTTTGTTTTAACAGTATTCCCATTTTTGTCAAAAATTTTCTCTATGCACAAGTGAAGCCAAAAAGAATTGACCAAACCCTTCCCCCAAAAATGCTCATGCATTTGCTCACGGGCATGCTTTTTGATAAGCACTCTTACAGAAAGACACGATTTTACACTTGCAGGCAGTGCTGTTTGTCATTGCACGCTGGAATTGGATCTACCTTCCCCTGCCAGCCTCAGGCTACTCACTTGCTCCAGAATCCCCCAGGTTCGGGAGGGAAGCACAGCTCCTCTCTGGCTTGGCCTTGGACTGAATCACACGGATATTTAACTTAGCTCTGTCTCGGGAAGCAGCGAGCGTGCATGTTACATAATATAATCTTCATGTCTTGAGGATTCAGGCCTGTCCTCTTTTGTGCTGCCAGATGGAAGAGGAGCCACGCTCTCTCTGGAGAGATGTCCCTGCACATCTCGCTGCTCGGCTGTGCTGGAATTAATGTGCTTCTCTCTGCAGCGGGGCACTGTTGTTCCCTGGCATTTGGCTCCAGAATAACTAACTCTTTAGTATGCAGTGGATGCTATGCAGCCACTGGGATCCCAAGATTAATTTGTCTAGAAAAAGAGATACATGAAGAACCTCCAAAAGGAATTTGTGGGAGGATGTACTCCAGATTCTCTCAACAACCATGGTTTATTCCCAGCTGAAACCCAGATACAGGTGTTGTGGACAGCCAGGTTTCTGCTTTGTGCTCTCACTCTGTCTCACTACAGTTTTTTCAGCTGCTGCTGCTGTTTTATTACTCAGTTCTGTAACATGGCCCCTGCCTGCATTGTTATTGCCTCTGTTAGTCAAGCCGTTTCATGCCCTGATCCCTGACGTGCTCTCCAAAGTGATGAATCACACCTGCACTAGTGAGTCCCTTCTCACTAATGAGACATATGTTCCAAATTCTGCAGTGCTCAGTTGATTGAGGCAAGGAGCTACAACCCACCTGTAGACAGAAATGGCACTACAGTCCTCAGGAATAGCTCAAAAGACCCCAAGGAGGGTGAGGACAGTGTTAGTCAAACTAGCAAGGAATATTATCTGTGGGACTTCTTCACGACAATGCCTCATCAGCACCAGCTGTAACTCCAAAAACAGCAGCTTCTCTAGAAGCAATGTTACATCCTGCTGGAATTAACTCCCCAAGACATGGAGCTATTGAGAAATATTCCTTTCAGCCTCCTGCTACCTCTGAGATTCCTGGCAGAAGGACCCCTGTAGCAGCCATGGCTCCAGCAATGCAGGTGCAGTAGGGAAAGCCAGGAGTCATGTTCATCCAGCCATGAGTAGTGATTCTGCACTGCTGACAACAAACAGGAGCAGCCTGTTCTGAAATAAAAACCAGCCCACAACAAACCCCCAAAAGGTACCTTGGCTATAATTAGGAGCTGAAATGACGCTGCAGGTTTGAGTGGAAAGTTGGTGCTTGGCAAACGTCCCTGCCATGAACCCCTTCAACAGCCCATTTAGCCACCACAACAGCTGCTGCCAAGCATCCTAAGTGGGAGAGGGGCAGAGGGGCCAACCTCTTCTGCTCTCTGCTATCCATAGGATGGATGGAGGGCACCTTGGGCAGGAATTGCAGGTGGCTGCTGCACATCTGGTGTTGATAGCACAGCTGACGAGATGAAGCAACACTGAGCCAGGGCTGCAGCATCTTCCTCTTTCCATGGCAGCTTTGCCCTGACCAGCACGTGTATCTGTAGTGGTGGGGGCACAGCAGCACAGGCTGCAATGGGACCCCAGGCTGCAGAGAAGTTGCACTTGTATTGTTGCAGAGAAGACTGTCATCACATAGTAACTGCTGTGCATGTGCCAGCAAGAGCAGAGTGAGCATGAGTAAGCTTATTATGCGATAATCACACCTTCATCTTTCTGGGTAGATAAACTGCTGAGGTATCCAAGTCTGGCAGTGAGGCACAATCATTGTCTGGGGATGAGCAAGAAGCAACTGGGACCTTTCCCCATTGGACATATTTCTGATTTGATGCCATTATCTCTTTCTGTTTTTAAACAGAACATCGTTATTGAACCACCTGTTGCCATTTAGTTACCTGTGTTTGATTACAAAGATGTTAAGGAATCGGCTTTTTAGGGACAAACTCCTTCATTTTTATATCCTTGCATGATGTCCCCTAGCAAAGCTTTTCTGTCCATTCCAAAAGCTGCATCAAAACTTCTCCTGTGAGCTATGTCAGGAACACAGCAGCCCATCCTCCTCTCCTGAACTTTGTGAAATCTGGATTAGGATTTTGAATCCTCTCTGTTACAGTGATCAGACCTATAGGTGCCTATAGGTGCCACCTATGGGGCAGTGTCCACCGCGGCCGCGTGTCGGTAGGCTGAGCACACAGGTGGTGCAGTCAGGTGGGCCACGACCCCCAAACTGTGCTGGGTCCTGGTTGTGGCATGAAGGAACTGTCCGAGGGGCACAGGTGTGGGCAGGTGGGTCACCCTGCGGGGCAGGGGTGCTCACCTTCCCAGCTCTGCCTTCGGAGGCACTCAGCTCCTTCCCTGGGAGCCTCGGGAGCCTCGGGAGTCAGGCCTCCCCCACGGTCGTCCCCGGGACGCCGC
>WBNO01029084.1:62303-86975 GCA_013400575.1 Peucedramus taeniatus
CCGGGGCCCTTCCCCGCCCGGCGGAGCCGCCTTGACACGGACCCGCCGCGCTCTGGGCTCCCGGGGCATGCCCTGTCCCTGGGCCGCCCGGTGAGTGTGTCAGACCCGGGAGAGCACCGCTGTTGCCGTGAAGCAGGCGAGAGCCGCTCCCGACTGCGTATTCACAGGGGTCCGGATACCTGCGTGGGGCCCGTACAGCTTCCATCCCTGCATGAATTGCCACAGCCCGTGTCCATGCATGCAGATTGACATAAAAAACTTTCATATACATGTCTTGTCTATGTACACACAGCCTGCTCGTGCAGCCTCTGCTAAATCTTCTGTGTGGCTACACAACCACCTCTGTACATGCTTATGCATTCCTGTGCTTAAAACATCGCTCGGCGTTTGTGTGCACATCTGCCTGCTGACACCTGCCACACCTTCCAAGGTACGTCTCATGTTTTTATATGTAATGAACTCAGAGACACAGAGAAACATTGTTTCACTTGAGCATATCCACTCAGTTCCCCCTTTGCTCAGCTTGGAGAAAAGTTCATCACATTTATTGCTTCTAAAGAGCTTGAGGGATGTGAGCCAGACGTACAGAATCACTAAGGGGCAATGGATAAGCCTCCTGCCTGCAGTTGGTCTGCCAGCAAACATTAATCTTTGTCAGTGATTTACTTTTTAAACAAATCTGTTTTAAAAGGCTATAGAAAGACATCAAAATAAAACCAAGCTAAAAGAACATTCATTAAATATTCTGTTCATGAAATATACAGCAGTATGATCTAATGCACTGAAATACACAAACCTTCTGGTTAGATTCAGTTTATCTTTGGAGAGGAAAAAAAAGCTTTCAGTAATAAATTAATCATCATTTATATAAGTCCACTGTCCATTTTGTTAAGCTTTACCACCTTGATTTTTGTTTCATACAATCCTGGGTTTCAACACAATGTCAGGGAAGTTTAGCTTTAGATGTAGTGGCTGGGCTGCAGGTTGTCAGCGGAATTAGCTGTGATTCTTTGTAGCATTCCAGCTTCAGTAACTGTTTTTCCCTGATGCGTCCATGAGTGGTATTGATTTCCAATAACAAGCAGCTATATGGTGTGCATTCAGTAAAAGATGCCTAGCTAACTTTGGGCTCCGTTTCAATAATCCTCTGACATTCCTGTGACCTTAGAGAGCAGCAGCAGTGTCCATGAGCCTGAGTAATCCTTCAGTCAAATGCTCCACTTAAAAATAAAGAGAAAGAACTGTCCTAGCTATGGTCATATTTAGATTTTCGGTAGCTTTCTGCACCACCATAAGACCATGAGCTCAGTGCTATCCATGAATGAAGACATTAGCAATATTCTAACATTTCTTCCACCCATTCCTCCCCTAGAACACTTTGCATCTTGCAGTCATCTTTGGAAGGAATACACAGCATTGTTTCATCCCACTCAGACAAAACACATTGAAAGGAAACAGGCAACCGTGTAACATTGGGAAGTATCATGTCACAACAGCTGAAGGCAGGAAGTAGAAAAACACCAGCAACCTCAATGTGTTCTGCTGAAATAAGACACAAAGGGTTTAGATACTTTGGGACCAGCTGTGTTGAGATATAGTCAGAGACCTGGGATACACAGTTTGGCCCTTTTAAAGGTGCTGTCAGATCCTTACTCAAATTAGAAGTGAGGCAGATCTCTGTTTTAGGGTGGCAAATCTCATGTAACGATGCAGGGTTGGTTTGGAGTATTTAGTTGATGTTCATTTTCAGGCCATCTCATCTGACCATCAGCCATGTTTTCAGTAGCACCTCAGTGTGCCAGCTAAACAGTGATCCCCGTCCCTCTTACTCCAAAGAGGTGAGAGAGCCAGGCACCATTAGCTGCTTTTGCAATAGTCACAGTTGGACAGAGTGCAATAAAATTCCCATATTCTGGAACAAAGACAAGGAACCACGTAAGGTTTATTTTAAATAACCTCTGTGCTCCATATACATGACAAATCCTCGCAGCAGCTTCTGAGCTGTCAAGTTTGTGTCTTTTTGTAGCCCATTGATGATCTTTAGGATCATCATCAGCAAATATGCACAGTACATTGTGGTCTGGCCAACACATCTCCTGCGTAGGGACTTGGAAGTTGGGCTAATGCAAAATACTTGGATCAGATCTGCAAGGAAGGTGTCAGGAGAAAGCACGTTCCCATCTATTTTCATCTAATGCAAAATGAAGCCAGCTATTTACAGACAGAGCTGTTCTAAACAGAAGTTGACAGGCAGTCCAGGCTTTGTTACCTTGAGAGGAATAGAAAATATCCTTAGTCTTTTTAATAATCATTCTGTTGTTTGTGATTGATTATGATCCAATTGCTCTAATGGAGGAGAATATTATGCACAGCATGAGTCAGCAACACTTTCCTCCTGGAACAGCTGACAGCAAAGAAAGTTCCCAAACTTGCTGCAGAATTCCTCTCTCTAGATGAGAACCTGGACTGCATCCGCCAATACCTGCTCGTGCCTCCCCTTGAGATGGACCTGTACTTGTCTGCCTGGCATATGGAATCATCCAAGGCTCATTTGAGATTAGAAGACACAACTCAATGTGCAGCAAAAGCACTTGGGAGCTGATGCAGAAGAAGAAAGGGAAATCAGTCACAGAAGTTCAGAGTGCCAGTGCATGTTCCAGTGGTTGGAAGCTTCAAAATTAGGTCCTTGACAGAGGACCCTCCTTGGCAACAGGAGGATGTTGTCTAATCTGAATGGTTAGGCTCATCTGAGGTCATTCAGTAAACAAGACACTTTCTGTAAAACTGTATGTTTCCTCTAAAATATAGATCTATAGTCACCAGATAAAAGGTTATTGGAAGCAGATTTCAAAGCTGCTAATCCATATATGCACTCTCCACTCTGGGATAGGAAAATGTAGAACAAAAATTCCTGCCCTGTTAGGATAAATAAAGGGGATGTATTGTAATATACTAAATGTTTGAAGCATTTAATGGGCTCTTGGTTGAAAAGATACTAGGAGAGAGCTTTCCCTGCTTTACTATTCTATACCCACTACCTACTGACATTGCCCTGTAGCAGTATTTATGTTGTGTTGAGAACAATGATGTAATGTTCCAGCATGTGAAGGACTGTGCACTGAAACAGGCCTAGCATCTGAACACTCCCCATAAAAATCCATACTTCCACTGAAAATTTTTGCCAAGCAAAGCTACAGTTTGATAAGTAATCACGTTTTGGATTGATTTTGTTCTTTCTGTTGTGTCTGTTGGGTATTTGCTGCCACTGGATAAAGCTTCTGGCAGCTGCCAAGTGATTAGCTATGAGGAGTTCCAACATTTTCCTATGAAATGAGCATTTCTGCCAAAGGTGCCAGCCCAAAGCACAGCACTGCTGCTGTTTAAAGCATCCAGACATATTAAACCACCTAAATCATTCCTTGTTCAATGCCAAGTCAGCCAGCCTTCTCCCTTCCATGTGCTCAGGTCAGTCAGTGTGCCAAATGCTTCTTTCCCATGAGCTGACACCTTGCTCTGTGCCAAGCTGCATCCCTTGAGGTCTCTGCTCTCCACCTTGGACCTCGAGAGAAATGGAGGGATGCATGAACAGCAACAAGACTTGCATTTCACAAAGTTCTTACAGATTTTTAGAAAGTTTACAACAGAGACACAGACCTTAAAAGAACAGTGTGATTGCCACAAAGAACAGTGTGGGAAAACCAGTATACATGCATGTGCAGCCCTCCCACATGCATACTGACTACCCCAGATATAGGCATACCCACAGATCGGCACCTACACAGAAATGTTTCTGACACACTTATTCTCAGCATCCTGTTCTCTTACAGCAGCGTCAGTTGGAGGAAGGGGGAAAATATGTTTCTTCTAACCTAATCTTCTAATGACCTTTCTGCCAACTCCACTTTCCTTGCCTATCTTTAAGCTACCTGTGGTGGTGATAGGAACAAGATCCCACTGTAGAGAGATTTTCCTCCTCAGAGCTCAGCAGGGGCTGTCTGCTAGATTGTGGTGTCCTGCCCAGTTGCTCTTAAGAGAGTCAGAGTAAATAAGGAGGTAAAAAATTTATTTATGATCACATCTCTTGGGCCTCTTGCAGCTCCACTAGAGTTCTTGCGGAGTCGAAGGATTGTGACTGTGCTGCAAACCTGGTGCACATGGGCTCCCATTCCCTCTTCCCTTCCTGGACTGTGAATCCCTGCCAAGCCTGGCAGGAGGTCTCAGCCCTCTCACTCTCCCCTAAACGTTTCCTACAACTCCCTGTAACTGCAGGGAAGAAAAGCTGGAGAGCAGGCAAACAGCAATGGCTGTGGCTGGCTCTGAGTGCTCTGGTACAAACCAGTATTTAGAGGGTCACCATCTCATTGAGAGGCTTTTAGAGCTCAGTAAGACACACTCCACAGCTGCATTCCAGAGCTTTCCCACAATAGTCTGAGAACTGTGATGGATTTTTCTGGCAGGAGATGTCTGACTCCCTTTCTTTCCCTCCCTCTCTCTGGGACAAGTGGGAGATGGGCACTTCTCAGTTGCAGGGTGTTCCTGGCCTCCATGCTTCCTGTCAGGGAGAGATTCATTAGTAGCAGAAAGGCAATTCTCTCTCCTCTCTGCTCTGGAATTGAAGTCATTTGTCTCAGGAAGGAGCCCAGGCGCCTCACTCGCTGTGTGGCAGCTTCTGCTCAAGGGAGACAAGCTCTTTGTCAATAAACAAGGAGCCTGGGGAATGGCTCCAGCTGACAGAGGACATTATTAATGACTGGCACTTTGTCAGAGGGTAGATCAGCCTCCCATTAGCTGCCTTAAGAGGGGAAATAGAAATAGGGCTAAAGATGGAAGCCTGAGAGCAGCTGGGCGTTTCAGCATCCTCCTGCAAAGACCCCACTGCAAGGCCCAGGGCTGGCACAGCCCCCAGGGAGTGACTGTACTTTTCTTCAGCATCTCCTGTGACAGTGGGAGACAGGCCCAGCTCAGGAAGAGTTTTGCTTTCCACCCTAGCATGGGTGGGCTCTGCTATGGAGGTCTTCCTCTCTGTCCCCCTCTTAGTCAGCCCTAGGTACAAGGGGCAGACAAGGAGTGTCTTCCAGCATATCCTGCTGCAGCCTCTTGTTTTGGAGACCCAACATCATTTAATGAAGAAAGCATTGAGGGAATCTGAGAGGAGGCTGTCCCACTACCTTCACTCTTGGGAAGCTGTTAGTACAAGGAAGAGCAAGAAACGTCATTCCATGGCCATGCACTTCTGTCTGTGACTAACTGGAGAAGCTGCAGACTTTTGTCATACTTAGACTCCTAGACTCATCTCCTTCGGTGGAAGAAGCCTCTAAGCTCTAAAGCAACTGTTGAGTCACCTTAGAATCATACTTAATTTGCCACAGCACCATCAGGGTGGAAGGAGAAATCCCTGCTTTGTTTTGACATTGGCAGTTCATCCTCCTCTGTCTTAAAGCCCTAGAGCTGCCAGGAGAGTGAGTCCTTGGCTCCTTCACAAAAAGCATGAGGTGCAAGTACTCAGCCTATGGAGCAGGTCTTTGTAGAAGCTTTTGTTTGGAACTAAACTTGCAAACAAAGATGTGAAATCTTTCAGCTCAACACCTGAGTGTCCAACCAGCCTGCTGCATAATAGGGTGTAAGATCAGCATCATCCTGGTCTCCAAGGTGTTTGAAAGAAGTAGCTCTTCATACTTCTTATCACTGTGGAGCTTCAGCTGTGCCTTCACAGCTAAAGGTGCATTCACTATCCTGCTCAGATACTGTTGTCTGAGTGTGATTATGTGTTTTTATGCAATTTAAATCTCTTTTCAGACTGAATGCTCTTATGCTCAGCCTGAGATCAGAAGAAAATATACTGGGGACTCATCTCTTTTCTTTCAGAGATTATTCTATGCTACAGGCATAAAGTCCAAAGTTTAGAGCCAGCTCTAGGTTCAGATGCCTCTTATTTATTCCAGGATTTGGGCTCTTGCAAATGAAATGGATGGATCTAACATCAAAATTCTTTGATTCACATTATCTAACCTGGGGCTATTTAGATTTAAGATTCAGGTGTGAGCCCATCTTTGGCAGACTTGTGTGGGTTAAACTGCCAATTGATTTTTACTTGCAGAAAGCTGGAAAAACTTTACTGCAAGACTGGCTCAATGTCTCTCCCTTGTGGTTAAATATTACTGTCCTGGGGCTGAGAGTGTTGTAGGGTCCCAGGACTGCTCTCTCCAGGCTTGCTTCCACCGCGACACAAAAAAAAAATCAGACACTTCTAGGTCTGCTGGTATTTATAAGCTGAAACAGGTCCCACCCAGATAAATGGTCCATTTCTGCTCCGAAACGAGCTGTGGTCTGCTCCAAGCCCCTAAGTGGATTGCCTTCTGGCCAGCCTAGCGCTGTGGTGATTGAAAAGCCGAAGGAGTTAGAAGGGGGTGGGTAGGGATGCAGTGTTCAGAGGCTGTGTGGACCCAAACTAGCTAGATTCACGGAACTCATCACTGAAATCACTTCTTGCATTGCCTCTCTGTTTTAATTCTCCCTGAAACAGCCCTCTCCTATGAGTGAAACAATCTTGCCTGCAGATTGAGGGGGGTGGGAGGGATTTGAACATTAATCTGATGTAGATTATACATCCGCCTCCCTCTCTCCCCCCTTCTCACTCACTCTCTCTCTCTCCCTCTCTCTCCCTCTCTTTCTGTCTGTTTCTCTCCCCTCCCTCTCCTTCCTGCTTCATCTCTTCAAGAAAGTGAACATAAAGTAAAATACGGAGAGAGAGAGGCAGAGAGAGAAAAAGCTCCCTGAAGAGGGAAAGCCCCAGCAGCCAGTAGCTGTTTGGATTTGCCTGGTGCTGCCTTTCTTGCTTTGCTCCCAAGGAATACCTTTAATGGGATCAATTGCTTCAGTTCCTTTATAACCAAGTCCACCGGAAAGGCAGCCTCAACATATTATGGGCAACTGTGTGAAGTCTCCTCTGAGAAACCTCTCTAAAAAGGTATGTTCCCTGAATCAATCCAGCCCTGCTTCTTGGGATGGGCGACATTGGGGGCAGATGAGAATGGGAGGTGGGAGAAACATAGAGATGAGTATGAAAGGTTCAGCTTCTTCACCAGACTTTTTCAGTAAGAGCTGCTCGTGCAAGTGCAGCCAGTAGAGCCCAGGATGCTGAGAGCCATAATATGTATAAATAAATGTGTGTGTAGGCTCATGTCCTGCTCACTGTGTGTGTACAGCTCTCCTCGGGGTACGTGCAAGCATGTGCTTGTCGATGTGCACAGTGTGCTGGCACACTCCTGCCAGGGCATCGTGGTGTGTGGGTGTGTGTGTGAGCTTGTGCGTGTGCACGTGCTTTGGCTGAGAGTTACCTGCTTGAGTAATCACGTGTGTCATGGGTGTAGGGACATATATACATGTATATGGGAGGGGTCACGCGCCTGTACGTGTTGCCACTGCTGTGTAAGAGTGTGCACACCTATGGGCCCATCTGAGGTATGTGTGTATCCTTAGCTCTTTACAGCTCTACACAGGCATCCCGAGTGCCTGAGCAGGTTTGCTTTGAGTGCAGAAGGGGAGCATTTCTGTGTATCACACACATAACCTTGCTTGTATGGTGCTGTGTGTGCTCACCTGCTGGTGCATGTTCTCACAGAAGTCTGTGTGTAGACATGCACATGTTTTTATGTCTATCCATCCTAGCATATGAAACAATTTGTTTTGTTGGTATGTGTTTGGGTACAGAAGCATGTTTTTCTCTCTGTTCTGCTTGTCCATGCATCTGTTTGTGAGTGGATACACTGGGCCCTGTGTGTTTGTGCATCATGATGCACATCAGCATGGCCCATGTGTCTACATGGTTGAGCCCAGCTGGACTTCGTCTGTGAGCTGCCACACATATCTGTTGGGCTTTAGCCCACTGAAAAGTCTACTCTGTGCTGAGGTTTTGCAGTGGTCCTGGGACAAACTAGATTCAGGAATAATTCTGCTGTTATGGACTGGGTTGAAATGGGAATGACATGCCCCAGAAACATTTCTTGTTTGACTGAGGAAGATCTTACAGCACTTGTGTACCTGTCAGCCACACAGTTCTCACTTGGCATTGCTGCAAATCTAATAGCTCAGCAAAAAGCTGTGCACTTCATTCTCCATAAATGATAAAGTTATGCTAATCATCCAAAGTATTGCAATGAGATGCTGCCTCTGTGGAGACCTTGACGACAGTGAAATGCCACTGGCAGCAAGATGCTTTATCCAGGAGACCTTGCCACCTGGGAAAGCTTCTTTGTGAGGGAGCTGTCTGGGAGAGGACCTCCATTGTAGAGTTTCTTTTGGCTGCATGTTGGCCTCTTCTGTATAGAAACACAATTTGTTATCTTGGCTGCTGTAAACAAAGCCAGTAATGGCACAGTGCTGCTGTAGGGGAGCTGGGATACTTGATGAGGAAATTCATCACCAAGCAGTTAGGCAGTGCTGAGACCAGTCTTAGGTCAGGGTGACCTGCAGGGAGAAGAAGCTGAGGTTCACCCAAATGTTGCACATATGAAAAACCATCTTGGTTGCTTGTAGGTCGCCTTTAACTTGGAATAAAAGGAATTGGCTGCAGCTGTACAAGGCAATTGCAATTAAAGTCTGACAGGTAGCCAGGCTGCTTGAATTGAAATAGATTCAAGAACCTGTAAATTGTGCTGTCAGTCTTTGAGGTAATTTATGCTTTTATTCCTAAAAGCTGCTTTGAATAGCTCACTTTGTGTCTAGTTACAAGGCCTGGGATGTCAGGACTGAAGAGAAAAAGTTACAAAGCTGACTTAGAGAATTTCTCAGACATCACTCTAGTGAGCTATGAAATAAGGCACTCATCCTGACAGGTCCTGGTACTCTGCCATTCTTTTCATCCCAACACACATGATTAGAGTGGAGACTTTGCAGATCAGTCTTAACATTGCTCAACTTCACTTGGCTGTTATATGATCTCAGTTGTTTTTCTCAGATTTTACGTTGAGCAAACTCATTTTGCTGAAATGTAGAGGGACTGCAAATAGCACGTGTGGAAGTTGCTCTTGGGTGACAGTCTGAACTCTTGGATACATTATTTCAACCCAAAATTTCGGATTCACTCCCAGGCATCAGGCTTGGTCTAGGTCTAGATGACACCAGGGTACCTTGCTTGTTCAGGTTTTGACTCCATGTCTGTTGTTGGAAGCTTCAGTTTCCTATTGTCATGGTGTCCCCCCAAGTGATCATGGAAGCCATCCTGGCTGCTTTTCCCTCCAAGAGATACTGCAGTTGGGATCGAGGCCCCTCTTCGCTTGCTGTTCTGCAAAGTCCCTCTGACACTCAGGCCAGAAATGAAGTGAATCCTGGCATGCTTCTGCTGTGCAGAAATTAAAAGCCTTGGCATCCAGGTCTCTCACTTTACCACACCTCTCCACCACTTTGGCCGTCTCTAGACCAACCAGGTCTCTTCCCACTCCATAATCTGCTGGTCTGACACAGCCAAGGGCTGGAGTTGGCCAGGAAGGTTAGTGGTCCTTCACTAAGAAGGGTCTGGGAAAGCCTGATCTCCCCAATCCTATGTTTGCATTTTCTTTGTCATGCACACTGCTGTTTCCCCTGTAATTGGGGGCTGATGTTTCTTTGCCCCATACCAATATCACAGCTCCTTTGCCCTCTCTTCTGCAATGTAGGAGCATGGTGAAGGGAACTTGAGAGGATATTTGCAGGAGAACCTGTGAGACTGCTGGCAGAGGGAACATTGAATGTCATAAATCCTGCCTACAGTCACAGGGCAGGGCAGGGAGCCTCACTGAGCTGTTCACCTTGGTATTCTGGCACTGCAGCAGTTTGTCTGGTCACAGTCCTCAGTGGCTCTTGGCCACTGTTTTGTCAAACTGGCAACCTCTATCAAGACAGAAAACTAATGGGATGAATATTAGGACGTACTGCTGTATAGCTTGGTAATAAACTATTGACTAGAAGTGTCAGCAAACAAATGTTTGGGGCTGTGGGGCTTTGCATCCTTCATGTGGCTTCACTGGAATTAAACAGAGAACTGATGTGGGGTATTTAAGTGATTCATATTATTTGGTATATTGAACTGAGAAATGTGCCAGGAAATAAAGCTAATAATTTTGAAAATACATTGCACTGATGTCACAAAGCTGTGTAGCTCAACACAGATGTCTTGACATTTAGCTGAGCTAGTAATACGCCATTTGTGGATGGATGCTCATCTTTCAGCTTTTTAAGGACAAGTGTCCTATGTGTCAGATTTAATCAAAGACCGATTCCTCTCTCAGCCACGACTGCAATGAAAATGCTTTTCTGCTTCATCATTTTCTTTCTCCCTGGCTTGCTTTTTGAGTTATTTTTGTTTTGATGCTTGATATTCACATGACATTATACATGAGCAGATTGGTGTAAGACTGTGTACAAAAAGGCAAATTACAAACCATGCATGCAATGTAATGGCACATGGCAGACACAGCAAGTAGATACAATAGTCTCAGACAAGTGTGAATGGGGGGTGTTTGTGTCTGGTCTTTTAGCCTGAAAATGTACCTCAGGCTTTCAAAAAAGGGTTAATAGAGACAATGACAAGTGACAAAGCTTCTCTGATCACCCCTGGGAACACTGGCTGTAAAAGTAGAATCATTCCTGAAGAGGAATCTAATGTATGATTAATGTTTATTCTGTAAAACCAAGGGTCCTGTGGGTTGTGTTGGCTTTTTATAGCTGCATGGGAATATCAGGATAAGAGGTTTTTTTGCAGAGCCAGGGAAATGCATTTCTATAAAAGGAAAGCAGCGCCTCCTTATAAAATCCAGTGCTGGATTCTGTTCTGGAGCCTTAGCTTAGCAGGACGTGTGCACTTAGAAAATGTGCAAATGCAAACACTCAAAAATGTTGTGCCCGTGTCTGATCTCCACTTTGGGATTGTCAGTGATTAAAAGAGGCCAAGGCAGTAAGTGCCTCAAACCCTGAGGATGTAACTAATTAGTAGCTGCACAAGGCAGCGTGAGCCTGCAGTTGGCAGGGCCACCTGATGCTGTTAGCGGTCTTCTGAAAACGTGATAGAGCGTGTGATGCTGTGCTGCTGGAAAATACCGTGGAGCCTGTGCAGTGGCTTTGTGCAGGCTCTGCCTGGTCTCCTGGGGATGCCCTGGCAGGTTTGCCCGGGGCACGGGCTGGCACACGTACTGTTAAGTTGGGATGTGCTTGTCCTTTGCAGCTCATTCAAGGCAGTGTTAACGCTGGGGCTGATTGTGGGAGTGTGGCACTTTGGGCTGTGTCTGGTTAGATGTGAGCAGTGCTGAGAGTTTGATGTAATTTCAAAGTGAAATTCTCGTGCTTGGTTGCTCTTTCAGCTTTTGAAAGTGAACTCCTGGACTTACTGCTTCTGTACAAATCCTAATAGGCCGGTGGGGGGGACGCAGTGTGCACCAGATGAAAGAAGTTTAGCAATTATGTCTCTGCGAGGCGGTTCAGTAAAACCTCAGAGGAACGAGATGGGGAGGTAACATCCTCTGTTGTGTTGTTTGCTTGCTGCTGGTTGGCTGGGAAGATCCGCCATGACGAGAAGACGAGCTATAAAGCTGTCCAGACGAGCGAAGAGGGGTCGTCGGCTGGCGAGTACCAGGGTCCGCTCATGGTGCTGGCCCAGAACTGCGCCGTCATGCACAACCTGCTGGGGCCAGCATGCATCTTCCTGAGGAAGGGCTTCGCAGAAAACAGGCAGCCTGTACGTAAGTTACACCCAGCGGGGCGAGACACACACAAAGCCACGTGGACGCGAGTCGGGGATGCGGAGCCGCCCCCGTGCTCCGTCTGCGTGGAGCTCTGTAACTCCCTGCCCTGGATCTCGAGCATCCCGGCTCCAGCTCCAAGTGCAAATACAGTCACAGGCAAATGTCTAACCTGAAGGATGTGCAGATACCCTTGTGCCTAAACACCAAGAAAGGAGGATTCTAAACTTGCAGCTATGGAAGATAGATCCAAGCCTACACTCGAGTAACCATAATCATATGAATTCAGGGAAAGGTTTTAGGACTTCAGAACTTGCATAATCATATGGACTCAAAAAGAGTCCAGTGCTCAAAGCTGTTATTCCAGCAAGACACCCATCTCTCATTCCCAGGCTCAGATTAGCATTTAAAGCCTAAATAGCCTGTTAAATGCAAATCAGGGCATCTGTATTAGGAACAAGCTGTCCATATTTGATACTGTTCCTCTCAGTTCACAGTGAGCACACTAGTACCAGCAGATATAAGCAGACAGCTGCCTCCTCACAGATACCCAGGCACAATCTCTTGTGCACTGGCATACCCAGCCTGACACTGCAGCAATCCCAGCCAGTTAAACTGAGGAACATCAGGCTGTCCTTATATTTGCAAATAGTGCCAGGCTACCAAATGTTATTACCCTCCCACGCAGAGAGAGAGAAATAGCAAAACCACATCTATTCATTCAGTCACACCTATTGTAACTAGGTGTTTATATGCAACCAATGTATGCATTTATATACAAACAATAAAAATATGTGCTTGTATGTATGCACCCCAGTATTGTGTCTTTACAAGAACTAAAACATATTTTTGCCCCCAAACATTCTACTTCTACAATAACATGAATTTAAAGACAAACAGAATTTAATGTGATTTACACACATTTTATGGATATATATGAGTGAATATGTACATTGTCAGATATTCACCCAGTGCCTTCCATGTTCTTGTGGTGAAACAAAGCTCACCCCAATTGCCTCAGAACCAGAGGTTTATTGCCTCTGTAAGAAACCTCTGCTTTACTTGTGTATTGATATGGTCATCTACAGCTGTTGGAGACATGTAGGTCTTTATTTCTGAAACCTCTACTTCAACCAACAACTCAAAAAAGAGTAATTATGTGTCATTACTGATCAAAAGGCTTTTCTTCTTCTTCACCTTCAGCCACTAAGTGATCACACAGTCCCTGTGCCAGGTCACTAAAACATGAAACACACTCTTGCACAAGTACACTTGCTGACCTGCACAGAGCCACCTGTCACAGGAGATAGGTCCAGCTCCCTAGTGGACAGCTGGACAAGTGTCCATCCTGCTTAGGCCATGGAAGCTCATTGTGCCCTGAGAGGTCTCCAAAATAGGATTAGTGATGTCTCTAAGTACCCTGATGTAGAATAAGTGCATCTAATACACAGCTTTACTTTTACTGACTCTCTAGGCCAACAGGATTTCTTGTGCATAGAACAGAAATAAATGAGAGTAAGACCATTAAGTGTAATGGACTCTCTGGGGGTCACCTCTGCTCATATCTAGGATCTAAACTCTTGGAATAGTTTTATTCTTCTTCCCATATGTTCTCAGAAAGCTTTAGAGTGATTCAGCCCAATTTATCCCAAGCAATTTTACTCCTTAATCATTTTAGAGGATCTTTCAAATTTAAAACAGAAAACCTTTTCCTGATGTTAGCTATCACTTGAGTCAGATTTTTGGAGGGACATAAACCCTCCCCCTCCTTCTACATTTGCAGTGTCTGGCAAATGCAAATTCTTTGGTGTGCAAAATTAGAGCCAGTGCTGAAGCCCCCACTTGTGACAAGTGTCACCAATGTCAGTTACAATGCGGTCTTCAGTGAGGGAGGAGGAGGAGGAGGATGGTCTTGTGAGGACTGTGCTGGAGGAAGGCCCGGGTCCTACCCTGGCCACTCTCACAAGACAGCGGCTACTGCGGGTGAGTCACGGCACCCTTTGCACCGCAGTGCTGGCGCTCACAGCCCTGCACCTGCTGTGCACCCAGCCACTATCTCCAGGGATCAGTGTTTGCAGTCTCTGGAATAAAGTGCACAAGGTGCTGGAACTGATTATGGGTGGTTTCCTTCTGTTATTTTATCTAAGGCAGGAGGGCAATTATGTCTCCTGCATCCGGTCTGAGGAGTTTGAATTGTTTTATTACTTGGTATTGATGAAAGCAGAACAAATGGGATGACATGTTTGAAAATACCAGGTCTGTGGAGGATGAAACGGCAGAGCCAGCACGCTCCGACAGTTCCATCCAGCACAGAGATGCCTCTGGGAAGGTTATGAGTGGCAAGCTGGTCATTTCTCTGGCACAGCCCACTTCTGTACAGACGTAAACCAGTGTGTGTCCTAGTTTGCTATGCACTCTGAGCAGCTGCCATTAGAGTTTCCAGAGGAGCCTGTGGTTAAATTGCAAAGGATCATCCTTCTCAAACTGATCAAAGGCACCGTCTCCAGGCACATGTGGTGAGGCTGGAGGACATCTGGAAGGCAAGGAGAAACTCCCCACACTTGAGGGGAAAAGCCGAGAGTGAGACGACAAAAGAGATTGCGTTTCTTTGTTTCCAAATTCTCAGATGTTTTGGATTTGCCTGGGAGCCATGAGAGGAATTAGAAAGGGCATTTAAACCAGAAAGCAGTGCATTTCCATGCTCATCTCTTCTTCCTGGTGCAGTGTTGGAACTTTCCTATACTCTTATATCCTCCCCCTTCTTCCAAGAAATTCAAATTGGATGTTTGAAGTTGCAGTGTTTCCTGAACATGGTGAATCCTTGTCCTGTTTCATTTGTAGATGACCTTGATGATGTATATGTTGTGTTTCTGCCTTCATGACTGGTTTCAAAATGCTTGTATATGGAGTTGAGGCTGGGGGGAAGGGGAAAATTACTATCTTTTTGTGGGGACAGATTGTAGGAGATGTTACTGAGACATTGGCTGTAAGAGACCTCATGGCTGTTGCTGTCCTGCCAGAAGGACAGAGATCAAGCAGTGATCTGAGCAGATGATGGTCTAGATCTGCTGGTTACAAGGACTGCTTCCAGCTGCTTTGATCTGTGTGTGTCAGCGGGAGTGGCAGTAGAAATACAATCAGAGCTCCAGAGGAGATCATAACTGCTGCAGGGACAGTCTCTGCTCCAGAACTTGGTGCTGGGGAATGATGAAGCAGCTTCATGAAGGTGCCAATAATCAGTGGGGAGGCCACAAATCTTGCTGTGTTGGTCCAGGTCTGTTCTGTTCAGGGACCACCTGTCATCCCCCTGTCCAGCAGATGAGAGGGAGAGGGGCTTGCAGAGAAACGTGTGCAGGTTAACACCCCTCTCTATGGGATGGAAAGCTGGGAAGCCTTCCTAGGTAGATGGTATTAAACATGTCATCACCTTCTTGTTTCTTCTCTCACTTTCTGGCTTGTTCCAGAAACCTTTGTATCAACAAATGCTATTTTGAAACTATGTTTGTGGCTAACAAATGTCTTTAACATAATATGTTCTCTTTTTGCAGGATAGAGAACTGCGTCCGGAAGAAATTGAAGGTAAAATTTGTTGCTCCTTCTTTGTCCTCTTTCTCCCCGCCCAGTGAAAACCTATTGGCTGGCCCTTTCATGTTGGCCCCCATGGCTTCAAATAATTTGGGGCAAATCAAAGGAGATGATTACTGGAATAATTCCTGGAAACCCCAGCAAAAGAAATAATGTATAAAACTGAACGAGTTCTGACTGGGAAGGAATTTGCATCCATTCCATATTCTTCAGGATGAAAGGATAAGTAATGGGATATTGGCTGTGAGGGAACTGCTGTCCCTCCAGCTCCCACAGAAAGTGTTGTGGAGCATGATACTATAATATAGCTCCAAGGAAGCTGTATTATCTGCTAATCCCTACAGTGAGGGGTATATAATAGAGTGCAGAGGTAAATGTTGGAAAAACTTACTAGTTGCAGTTTCTTTAGGGAGCACAGTTTAGCAATGAAGCGTTTGTGACACTCATAGTCCAAGCAAGCTTTCCAGCCAGGAACAGGCCAGCAGCACTGCTGACAGAAGAGCTTAACTTTGCTCCAATCATTGCCTCATGTAGGGAGATCTGGTGGGAGAATACTGAGTATCTTAGAGAGTCTGGCTTCATAAAGTGCTGTTTATTTTGGGAGTTTTCTTGGAAAAGGTGTTTCAAGCTGTCACTGACAATATTGTTCTTCCTTTCCCGCAGAATTAAGAGAAGCCTTTAAGGAGTTTGATAAAGACAAGGATGGGTTTATTAACTGCAGGGACCTGGGGAACTGCATGCGGACCATGGGCTACATGCCTACTGAGATGGAGCTAATAGAACTGTCCCAGCAGATCAACATGAACTGTGAGTAATACACACCCAGCTGTACCTGCCTGTTGCTGCTTCTCCCTGCATCGTTGCCTTAGGCTGTCTTGGTCTCCGGCTGCCTCTTTTCCTTTGGATTTTTCCCCTCTCTTCTTTGGTTCTGATTTTCACTTCTTATCATCTCTCCTGCTTGTTTGTGGTCCCTAGAAGTCAATGCCTTTGTTTTTGCTTATCAAAGGGACTGTGTGGACTGTACTGTATATAGGAACAGTGAGTGGAAGGGTTGTCCTTCATGCTTATGTTGTCAGGTATAAAACTGCCCTTAATGTGGGCAGTCAGGCACTGGTGCACAGGTTTTGTGTGTTGTCACATTGAAGCTGTTGTCAGATGGTGTCAGACTGAAGAGCGAGCTTGGGAAGATGGGGATGCTTCATTTAGATGGGTGATGGATGGGCTGTTGCTCTTTGGTGGTTTTGTGTATCTGCTGTGTGCCTGGAGATGGGCTGTGAGCGAGCTGTGCTGGCTGCATCAGATGGGAGCATCTGCTGCAGTCATGGAAAGATGTGACAAATGCATCTGATTCACTGTAACTGTGTTTGTGACCCTTGTCTTTCACCATCGTTTTTGTCAGCTCTCATTTGTGGCAGTGCAGGGTATCACCCTCAGCCAGGTGGGGAGAAACATATTTAGTGCATGTTATTTCTGACGCAGTATTATGTTAAAAGGACAGATTGCTTGGTCAAGGGAAGGAGAACAGCTGTGACATATGCAACCGGTCACACACAAAAGCAGCTGATAACCCTGGCACACAAGTGCTTGGGAATTTGAGAGTGTTGCTGACAGCTCTCAGGGCACTAACAAGTAAAAGAACTAATACAATGGATAAACAGTTGGACATACATTAGCTGCTGTAATAGAGCAGGACTGCACCACTGCTGCAGGGCACTGCCCAGGCTTTGCAGGAACATCATGCTGTGCCCTTGCCGTGCCCTTTGGCACAGGCGCAGCAGAGAGTTGCTATAAGCACTGGAACGATCAAGCCTCTGATATGTACTGTGTGATGCAATAAGGGTGTGACAGTCCATGGCAGCCTAGGATGGAACAGCTTGGGCTCATTCTGCCCAGCCCACAATCCAGAAAATACAGGGTAAAACTACCTCTCCTTTTCCTTCCACTGTCCCACACCTTCTGTGCTTTGCTTCCTGGAGGGCCAAGTGCTCTCTGGGGCACTCAGAAATGCAAAGTGAGTGCTGGTCTTGGCTAACTTATAGAGTTCTTACATACAATCTTTCATCTTGTCCCAAGTGGGTGGCCATGTGGATTTTGAAGATTTTGTTGAGCTGATGGGACCAAAACTTCTAGCAGAGACTGCAGACATGATTGGTGTAAAAGAACTCCGTGATGCCTTCAGAGAGGTGAGTGATCCCTTCCGCGTGCCCTCAGAGAGGTGAGCAACACAAGACAGGCTAGAGAAAGGACCCACTGGAGAAGAGAAGAGGAGGAGTGTGAGAGCAGCACAGTGGAAGATCTAGAAAGAGCCCAGTCAGGCATGGAATAAGGGAAGAGCAGAGAACATTGCTAAGATAAGGGAACTCTTGAGGCAAGGAAAAGAAAAGAAAAGCTGGTGCAGACACAGCATTTGCAAGGGTTTTCTGAGGAGAAAAGACAGACTGGATCCAAAAGACACTCAAAGGAGCAAAATGAGAGACAGGGAAGGAATGGAGAAAATACAGGGCACTCAGGAGCAAGACAATACAAAAACCAACCCAGAGCAAGATCTGTTTCCATTAACTGTATTTCCCCTGCTGGTATTTTTCATGTACTTGCAGTTTGACACCAATGGAGATGGGGAGATCAGCACCAGTGAGCTGCGAGAAGCCATGAAGAAACTTCTAGGGCAGCAGGTGGGTCACCGGGATATTGAAGAGATCATCCGGGACGTGGATCTGAATGGAGATGGGCGTGTTGATTTTGAAGGTGAGAAGGGATCAATGCTAGCTGTCCATCTCTGGTGTGAGTCAGAATTTCAGATCAGAAGCTGAAGTGGAAGACTTGCATGCTTAGGGCCCAGGGTTCTGAAGTATGGAGAAAAAATAACTTCATTTTTTCAGTCAGATGAATTGTTCATTTGTGTATCATGTCTTGCTGCATCTCAGTTTTGATCAGGCCTCCATAATTCTAGCATGGTAAGAGATAGAACCTGTCATACAGAAACAGATCCTGGTGCACACGTGCTGTGCCTGCCATTGTTTTATGGGACATTTTCCTTTTTTAAATCTATTGCAAGAGCTGTGAGGTGGCTGGATTGCTTTGGAGAATGCATTGCACCTTCCGTTTCCTCTGGCTCACCTTTGTTATATGGCTTTATAGAGAATTTGTTTCTTTGCCTTTATGCCAGAAGATGGTCACGTGCCAGCTGTGCTCACTAAGACTGCAGATATCTGATCCATAGATGTCATGTTAAATCCTAGGGACAATTAATTTCTTCTCTCACTTTTCGTGCCAGAAGGACTTTGAAAAATAAGAGTGGTTAGGCTACTATCCTAGCCATTAGCTGTGGCAGGAGCAATATTAATAGAGCCAGGGTTTCTGGCAAGGAAGCAGTTGATATCAGACAGCTAAGAAGATATAAGAGCCGGAAGGTGTGAGAGTGTGGCAGGCTGCTTTTCTCCCTGGTAGAAATCCAGATGTCCCTTTGCAGTAAGGGTGAAGTACAGGAACTATAAAATTAAAGTTAAATTGACATAATTTTCTTGGCTCAGCAGTATTCCTGGGTCTCCTACGTGACAAGGCATCTCAGTCCTCAGGATTACTGAAGCCTCTGAGGGCTTTGAAATTATTAGAATACCACCAGTATCTTCATAGAATGTATCTGGTAGCTGCAGTTGTTCTAATACACTGGCTGATTACAGGACAGTAGCTCTCCTTGTTTCCCACAGCTAAATTATGTTAGACAGCTAAAATACATGAAATGCTATCCCAGTATCAATTTCTCTGTGAGTTACCACTTTAGTTGTCAAAGGACACCTCTATCAATGGAAAAGGAGAAGTCAAGGGGGTAATTTCCACTGCCCTCCTCTTTGCAGAATCATTAGTTCCTCAGCAATTCAAGTGCAGAATGAAAACACATTTATATTTGATGACATTTACACTCAATTTGAACAATTGCAGTTGACTTCACAAACTGCAGGGTAGTCAATAAATAGATCCAGGGTATCCTTACAGTTAACATGTGTCTTTAAAAACAAGAAGTCCCTTAAAGTAAACTTTTCTCTGCAAGAATGCCAGTATCTAGCACATCTTGTGCTTTCCCACACTGAGAAATCATACCGTGTTCCCAAAACTGTAAATGAAGGTTCCCTGAAGTTACAGTGAAGGGACACAGTGCTTGCTATAGTGTTGCACAAAGAGTTGCTTGTGCAAACAAGACCGTAGGTGGCTGGGAAGGAGTCCAAGGCAATGAATTGACCTGCTAGAGGGATCTTATCACCATATCTAATGCAAGGATCAAAGCCCATGTTGTGTGAGCTCTCAGGGCCAGTCTTGGAGTGCACAGACTGCTGGCAGCCTGGGGACTCCCAGTTCACCCTGGCTGCTTGCTGTCTCCAGTGAATGAGAGCTGGGTTGGGGACCATGGTTGCCTTCTGGTTCAGGGCTGTTTTGTGTTGTTGGTTGCAGAGTTTGTTCGCATGATGTCCCGTTGAAGATTATTCTCAGCTAAAGAAGAATCAGCACCTTAGAGAGGGCAGAAGAGGACCTAGATGGAGCATCTAGCCCCGATGTTCCTACATGAAGGTTTATCGGCTGGCTGCAATTAGGACATTGCAAGATGACCTGCTGCTCCTCCCTCATGGTGGTCCCCATGCCCCTCCACCCTTTCACACTGTGAAAGACTTGCAACTTCCTACAACTGGAACCATTCCTTGAAGAAGATTGCAGGAAACTGCAGAGCCAGGACTTGCCATGATGCTTTCATGGGATATTTGCAACTTTAGACTCCTCCTCCCCAGCTTTATTCTCCCACCAGCTGCTGCAAAGCAAAAGCAGGAGAAATCCTCTTGGCTTGGTGGATGAGAGCAAAGCCATTGGGACTGGTGGCAGCCTCAGGGCGTGCTCTGCACTTCTTGGTTTCCCTTGGTGAACCGTGTCTGTGTTTGCTGTCTCAGTGTGTGTCTATCTGTGTGGAGTTATTTATGCTTCCCCAACACTTATTTGCATCTCCTGTGGTTATGTTTACCAAGAGTAAATTCAAATATATGTCTTGTGGGGGGAAAGTGATAAATATGCACGTTGAAATGATGTGGAGCCTGGATATCCCTGTGGGAGGTTGTGGCCGGGCTGGGGGAGAAGGGCTTGGGCAGATGCACACCCCAGTGTCTGCACCAGGATCCAGAGGCAAGTCCTTGCTGCAGAAAGGGGAGTCAGTGCTGGCCACTAAGTCTGTGTCAGGACTCTGCCCTCCCTCCCTCTGTCCCCAGGGCCCTGGAGGTGCCTCACAGTGCAAAGGGTCCCCATCTCTGTATCCCCTCCACTGGCATGGGCACAGGTGAGAGCCCCTGCAGTATTGTGGGAAGGAGCAATGGGAGAAAGGGCCCAGAGGGGAGCTGGGTGGGAAGGGGATAGATAGCAATAACTCACCCTTTTCAGTTCATTCTGAACACAACTGTGAGCACATGTGCGGTAGGGCCATGCTGTGGGAGCTGAGCTGTAACTCCACTGGTGCTGGGGATTGGCTGGGAGCCTCCTTGTGTGGCAATGCCCTGCTCTGCAACCTCTTCACACTCAGAAATGCTGCACGTGTCTGCAGCAGTGACGACAGCAGCCTCCAGGCCCTACCAGCTGCTTCCAGACACATCAGATCTTATCCTTCTTTCCCCAAGATGCTCCCAATCTACCTCTCCCTTCCCCTACTCTATCAGACCTGCAGTTGTTTCTTTTCTCTATGCAAAAGCTCAGTCACAAGTTGCCAGGATTTATTTCTTTTTGGCTTCAATGGACACCATCATCACTGTGTGTTTCTTGGTGTGACTGGGAGGTGTTTTCCTCTTGGTTGCCTCCTTACTCAAACTGGGAGGTCAAGGACCAATACTCTTCTGCTTCCTCCCTCTCAAATCTTTCACTTCCGAGGTTCTCATCAGATTCTTGGGGTCCACAAATCCATGTCCCAAAGGAGGATTTTCTCTTCTGCTTTCCTGTTGCTGTGCCAACCAGCATAGCTGTAGTGATGGCTGATGCTCCAGTGACAGAAAAACTATGTTTCTCTTTATATTTGTGTGTGTGTGTGTGTTTACTTGTGTTTGCACAGGTGTGTGCACTAGGAAGGGTTTGTGTGTGTGCACATAAAAGCAAGGAGTGCAGATAGGTACCTGGGAGTGAAACAATAGAAGAGTTTGTATGCAAGTGGGTGTATGCCCATTGTGTGTGTTTATCAGTGGAGCTGGTCCCATCTTGGAAATGTATGTGTCAGCCAAGGAACTCAAAGATGGATATTTACAGATCTCCACATTTACTGGCTCAGTAGCTGTATTGTTGAGGGTGATATTGGAGATGAGGGTGATAAACTGAGCAGAGTCCAGAGTCCTGGTATGTTACAAATGTGTTTAGGGTAATACTGGGGAGGGGGAGCCGTGTGCAGGCTTGTGTCTGCCAAAGGGAGTGCTGGTACACAACTGTGCTTCACTTACAGCAGAGCCTGTGGAGGAAGGAGCTGCTTGTGCATGTGGAGCAGGACAGCTGTGCTGCTGCCTGTGTGCTGCAGAGTGCTGTGCCTGTCTGTGGGCACTGGGGACAGCTCGGGGCGTATGCCTTGTGCCACAGCCAGCCTGCAGGAGCCCAGTGGATACTCAGAGACTACAAGGGTGGTAGCTGCTTCTGCCTGCTGCTTCCCAGACCCTGCCCTGAGCAGTTGTATCTTTTGCCCGCAGCATCAGACGGCAGGACAGTCTTTGTTTAAAATGGTTACTGCGTGTCTAGGGGCTGGGCTGATCCACAGGGCAGCATCGTGGTGGCTGGGCAGCTTCCCTGCAAACCACGGCCACTTTCACTTAAGCAGGTCCCTGTGTTTGTGGTGTGGCAGAGCTGTGCCTGTCATCCCAAGAGTACTGGGCAAAGGCTGGCTGCAGGACACCTTTGTGTCATTGCAGAGGCAGTCCTGGAACCACAGCTACTTCTGAGAAAAGCTGAGTCTGCCAAATCATCTGTAGCTCTTTTCTGCCAGGTCTCACCATGATACAGTGAACAGGTCAGACAGGGCAGGTCTCAAAAGCCTTCATTTTTTTTTCTTCCAGCAGAAGCTCTTGAGCTCCTGCTGCTAGCCTAATTTTACTTTCACAACAAACCCCAAATAATCCCAGGGAGTTTTACTATTTTCTTGTGTAGACAGGGCAGAGATTAAAGATCCAATCTAAATAATCTAATTCCAGAGATAATCCTTTTGCTCTTATCTCCAATTTGGTACCAGGGAGCTGCTTCCAAGGAGCTCTACATGGCACAGCTGGTCCCTTGTGGGCACCTGAGCCTTGTAGCCCTGTGCCATTTGGGAGGGCTATGGGGCAGTGGGGCTGGCTCGCACTGATTTCTTAGATACCTCATTAGCCATGAGGCCAGCTTCTGACCCCCATCTTTTTGCTGCTCTTTTTGGACATCCCTGAATCCTGATCCCATTTTCCAGCAGTAAATGGTTAATACCCTTAACATGTGCCCCTTGTTGCTCGTGAACAATCAGGGTGCTAGGTAGACCAGGCAGGACTGATTCAAGGCAGTCACTTTGGCACAGCTGCCAGGGGACAAGGAGAGATCAAGGGATTGAGAAAATGACCCTGAGCCTTTCACTTGTAGGTTACTGGTGTAAATCCAGCCTGCATCAAGGGACTGACTGATGGCTCAGTGGATTAGTAACAGGATGGAGCCTTTGACATCTGGGGCACAAACTGGCATCAAGTTGCTGGTGTGACAACAAGTATTGATTTGGGGCAGCAGTGTAGGACACAACGGACACAGGCCAAAGAGCATCTGCCATCCTCTGCCAGGAGCTGTGACCAGCCTGTGAGCCAAGGTGAGGGGCTTCTCTTGCCCCCAGATGAGCACAGCCACTGTCCCCCCTCACTGCTGCTCAGTCAATCCCTCTTGCTTTGTGGTGCACTACCAATTCTTGGGAAACGATCATCCGAGCTAGTTTCTAGAAAATGCTCATCCTGGGAACACCTGGTAACAAAGTGTTTATGTGCTTCAAAGTTGTGTTCCTGTTCCACACATCACAGTTTAAAGTGTAGGATGAAGGAGGATTATTTATAATCAGCACAAATGAGCTCTAATGAGGCCTCCTTCAGCCTCACCAATTGGACAGCATTGTCCTGGCCACGGCTGCTTGCACTCCTTTGGTAACAGAACTTGGGGGACACCCAACAGGTCACAAACACAGCAGGGATACAGGAGATTAGCCTGGATTTGATCAGATGCTGCCAGGGCTGGGGTCTGTAACACTGAGATGATTTGCCAGGAATCAGCGTGAGGTGGCTGAACCTGGAGAGGTGTTAAGTGTACACATTTCATGCTACTAATCTGGATGTGGTTTCCTAAGGCACCCTGTAGTTTTAGGAATCCCCTTCCTTGCAGCAGTGCCATGTCTGTCCTGGCCCACTTATATCATGAGCCTAAGAATTGATGTCACAGCAACAGGAACATGCTTTGGGATCCACTCCAACCTGGGCAGAGCAGACTGGGGAGCAGGGGGTGGGTGGTTACAGTTCACTTCTCCAAGACTGTGTCTGGTTAAGAGGCCCACAGGTGCATTACGAAAGCAACAAATGCATTTAATTCTCAGTCTGCAGCACCAAGTCTTTATTTACAGAAGCAAATGCTTTGCGAAAGACTTGAATTAATAAAATATCAGTGGCGCTTAGAAGCAGCCACTGCTAATGCAGCCGGTGCCAGGAGCACAGCCCTGAGGCCTGGCCGGTATCTGATGCCTCGAGGAACACCGTGATCAGACAGAAGGACAAACATTAAGTTATTTGTTCCCCCTTTGTGTAGGGAGTGTGTTTCATTCGACCTCCCCCTGGAGGGATATCTCACTCCAGCCACCCAAGACCTTGCCAAGGTCCTCCAGTAAACAAACCCAGGATTTTACATTCTCCTATAAAGTCCGAGCCAGGCATCAGCCCGCTGGCAGAGTCACGGTCACGTCCCCGCCTTCCCCTTCACTGCCCGCTTTGCTTCGCAGGCAGACTATGGTGGTTTAAGGTGCTTGCACGCCTCCGGTCGCTTCGCTCCTTCCCGGGCGGGCGGCAGCTGCCTATTCCCTAACTCCACGGCAGGGGCCAACAGGAGAACCAGCGTGTTCTGCCAAGGCAGCGAGCCGGGCTTGGGAGATGCTGTTCAGAGCACAGCGGGCCCGGAGCTACCGGCACGTGGCGAGGAGCCGCCCCCGACGGCGGTGAATCTCCCGCCGCCCTAGGTCCGCTTCCAGCCCCTTCCCCGAGCACACCGGGTTCGCTCCCGTCGGCGCTGCCGCAGCGCCGCCCGTTGCCGCGGCAACCCTCCGTCTGCGCTTCCCGCCGCCGCCCCACCGTGCTCCGCGTTCCGCCGCGCTGGAGCACCGCGATTGGCG
>WBNO01029084.1:87691-100896 GCA_013400575.1 Peucedramus taeniatus
TGCATCCTCCGTCCCCGTGGCGGTGCGGCCCCGGGGCCCCAGAGGCGGCGGGATGAGCCCTGCGGGATGGTGTTCCTGCCCTCGGCCTGCGGGGTTGTGTAATGCCGGAGGGGAAGTGGCTCCGCGAGGGTTGGAGTGGGATTTCGGCTGGAAAGGCAGCGGGAGCGGTCAAGCTGCTAGCCTTGCCGCGTGCGCCCGCCGGTCTCTTTTTCTCTCCCGTTTTCCACTGAAGAGCCCGTGTTCCACAGCAGGATCCGCCGGTTCACAGCCCAGTGCGCAGCGCGCTCGGTGCAGTGGGAACAAGCTTTTCCAGCCCTCTGCAGCCGGATCTGGGTCGCGCACGATGTGGGCTGATGCTTGCAGCATTCTGGACCCGACAGCGAAGAGCACAGGCTGCTCGCTGGAGCCCCGGTGCTGGGCCCGGCAGGGGGAAGGTACAGCCGGCTGGTCTGCCCCATGCCCCAGTCCTGGCTGGGTGTTCAAGGGCAGGGGCACGAGCAGAAGTAGAGGCAGATGGGAAATCATCGGCTGCTCTAACTACCACGTCAGTAAAATCTTCAGCCTACTATTTAGGACAGGATGGAGAGCCAACTGCACTTGGATTACCTTTTCCTGCTTCCCCCAAAGCCACCACAGTTTGAATTGTGCATGTTTCTGATAATTGGTTACCAAAACTTAGTCGATTCACTGATATATTGAAAAGCTAGCTGTGCTGAGCTGCTCTGCTGTCAGTTAGAGGTGAGTGGTGGAATGTGGAGAAGATGAGCTCTCTTTTGACTTTTGAGTCTGTTTCCATGCGGGATGGTGAGGATTTTCCTGTGCTATACAGCTGGGACTGTTATTGCTTGCCCTGCCTGAGTGCCTTCCCAAATGGAGAGCCTTTTGGGCACACTGGATGCAGTGAAGGTCACATTTAAATTCTAATATGGTTTTTCACACCCATGGAAGCTGCTGCTCCAGTTGCACAGGGTGCCCTGATCACTGTAGGTCAGCTTCCCTTCATAGACCTCTCACATGTGTTACTTGAATGTCCTTGTGGATTTGAACTATTTTTTTCTGAGCTGAGGAGAAAAAGGGTCTTTTTCAAGCACATTGTGACATGCACTTCCTTTGTGGAAAGCCCGTGGTGTTTCCTCTGAGCAGCAGGCTGTTACAGTAATCCTGCATCAGCCAGTGGTGCCAGGCACAGTGGAGACTTTACCCCTTTGAGCTCTCAGCTGCCTTTTCCTCAATGGCTTTTTATTGCACCATTGTTCGTTTACTCTGGGCTCCTCTCTGTGTTGATAGACATGTAAGGGCTATAGCAGAAGTGTATGGCTGACTGGGAGGAAATGACCTAGGGATAGTAATTCTGGGCTTTACTGCCTCTGGGCAATTTAAAACCTTTTTTTTTTTTTTCCCCCAAGCCTCCATTCAGCTGCTGTGCCCTAAAGGACTGACTGTGGTGATGGCAATTACAGAATAGGCAGGTGCCAAACATAGTTGAGTTACAGCTTGGTGTGTACTGCTTGCTCCCAGTGAGCACCCAGCGTGCTGTAAAATCCATCTCGCTTCCACAGCTCTGTCAGCAGAGCTCTGACATGCAGGTGACAGGTCTTCCTCTCCAGTTACCTTCTTGGCTATTAAAGGACTTTCTTCCTGTGCAGGCTTTCCTTTAATAGGAGCTGCCTTCTGTGGAGTCCTTGGTTTGCTATCACTGTAATCTATAGCTGGCCAGAAATATCTGCGTGGGAGGACAGGTTAAACTTTTCACCCTCTGTATTTCTGGTGGTTAGAGTCCTCAGTCTTTATCACCAAGTTCGAGTGGTAAGGAGAAGTGGAAGATTGCCTGAGCAGCTCTGTGTGAAAGAGGAGACTAAGAACTGGCATTAATTTCCTCTCACTCGTTTGCATTGGCTCTGTCTTTGGCAACGTGCACTGGGTTAGTAGCTCTTGCTTTGTCTTGGCCAATGCAGTGTCTGTTCCCATGGAAATGGGGGTGGGAGAGGTGAGTGTCAGCAGAGAACTTGATCTGGATCAACTTCTGCCTGAGGTGCCAGTGGATGGATGGTGTCCACAGTCTTCCCTCCTGCCCCTGCTTCGCTGGGGAATTGTTTAATATGCAGCTCTGGAGGCATTGCATCAGTTTGCATTTATACAGGAACCCTGATACAGTAGCAGACCAAGTGGGGTTAAAGTTTTTTGGGGTGGAGATGCCCTGCTGTAGAGGTGGTGAAACACTAAAAAGAGGCAGATTTTGTGATTTCTTTTATTTTGTCAGTTGTTGTCCTGTTTGGGCATGGTGTTTGGGCCCTTCTCAGGGGCTCTCCAGATGCCTGCAGACAGTGCCCATTTCAGCTGAGTGGCTCTGAGAACATCAGCTGATGGAGCTGCTGGTGCTCTTGAAACACTTGTGTATCTTTTTTGTTTCCTTCCTCCCATCTTCATGCTGACAGGTATTGTGGGCCTGTGGTGAGAAGAAAGGGCTTTGTAAGATGCCTAATGATTTTCACTCTTCTGCCATTCCCCAGGTTCTTAGTTGAGGGGGGTGAGTCTCTAAAATGCAGTACTATCAACTGCTAACTTCAAATCTGTTGTGTCAATGAGTTGAGTCAGTCCTATGCTAGCTGTTTTAGTTTTGTACTTGGAGTTTGAAATTTGAAAATACTGTAAAAATATTCTAGGTGTTTTCACTCTTTGAAGCAAGAGCCAGTGGCCAAGTCCTTTGGCTTTGTGTAATGTTTTTGAAACAGGCTTTTCTTTCTGAAGTGGTGTGAGCGAGCTTACTATGTCTTAGACTGCAGCAGGTCTCCAGACCTATTTTCCTACATTTCTTGGATTTTGGGGCTTTGGTTTCTTGTGCTTCTGTTCTGGTAGTGCCGCCACCTGGTCAGAGCAAGCAAGCAAGGGAGAGGGGTGTGATGGATTGTAAGTGCTAATGCCACTTATGGAGTTAAGCACTTCAAGAATATATAAAGTGTTTTTTCCTCAGAGTGTAACCCTTCCTCTCATTCTTTTGTGCTCAAAACCCAGCTTCTGACTATGGTATGAAACTGCCAATCCTGCGGTCCAACGCGGAAGACCAGATTCTGTACCAGACGGAGCGATACAACGAGGAAACCTTTGGCTATGAAGTTCCCATCAAAGAGGAGGGTGACTATGTGCTGGTGTTGAAGTTTGCAGAGGTCTATTTTGCACAGTCTCAACAGAAGGTAAGCAATAGCTCCTTGTGCATCTCTGATGCGAGTTCCTGGCTAAGAGTGTGTGTGCTCAGGTTACCTCTGCTGCTTTGCATGCTGGAGGAAGGAGTAAGTTAACTTAGGTCCCAACCTCTCCCAGGCTCTGAACCTTTAGAGCTCTCTTCCACATTCTAGCTATAAAAATGGACTGGAAAACTTGATTTCAAAGTATTCAAACAAACATGTGCAACTAAACATAACTAGCAATAGAGTTTTACGACCTGTTTAGGCTGTGCTGGCTTTGAGAAGTTTTTTTCTTTTTTTCTTGATCATTTGCTTCTGACTTGACAGCATAGTTATGCTGGGGGAAGTATTGCATAGATTGAGGTAGGGAGGTGATCTGGGTTAAATAGCCTGCTCAAAACAATTTTTCCAAATGTAATAAGACCTGATACTGGTTCAGTCTGATCCTGAGAGCAGAGTTAAATTCATCTGCATTTTGCTTTCTAAGATGAATAATCCTTGTCCACTTTTGAAATCCCTCATGTACAGAAGTGGAAACAGAAGCAAGCAGAACTCAAAGCCCTGTGATAAATTGGGGTAGGAGTGGTTTGTGTTTTAGTCTGGCTTTCCTCTGATTCCATCAGCTTCTTTAGGGCTGATCTCCTTAAGAACTGTGCTGCCTTCCTGCCACAGAAGTATTTCAGGGAGCAGAACTGGTGGGGCTAGCTTACAGAATGGATGCAAAAGGCAGCTTCAGATTAAACTGAAGGGCTGAGGCATCGTTGTTTCCTCTTCCTTCATGTGGTTCTGCTGGGATTCCCCAGGTGCTGCGTGAAGTTTGAGTCATTACAGCCTTGAGGAGGACTTTCACTCTGAATTCACAGATGTGGTTAGCAGTTCAACATTTTACCTCCTTCAAACCCTGTGTTCTTCACCAGCTTCTTTCCTCTTCTCTGTTCTGCTTCAGGCTGTTAGTTAGAAATGGCTTCATTCCCTAGGGTGTGCTGTGTCACAGCCACCCCAGGGTGGTAGGAGCAGGACTTCAGAAAGAAGAGTTGTGAAAGAGAAGCGTGAATAAACTAGAATAAAACTGTGCTGTCCTCAGGTCTAAACAGCAGATGCAGGGGCTGTTTTAAAAGGAGAAGGCAGATTTCAGGGTATTTGAAAGTATTGTTGATGCTTTAGTGTCTTTACCTAGCTGCTTTTGAGCTTTGAATCCTTCCCAAAGGAGTGGGCTAGGATGTGTTACAATGCTTTGTGGGTGCATGAAAAGCAGAGACCTTTCCTGTTCTGTTCCCATTTCAACTGTCACGTGCCTGAATCTGCTCTGACTCTGTCATTTCTTCCACCCTGAAGGTATTTGATGTTCGCTTGAATGGCCACGTGGTGGTGAAAGACTTGGACATTTTTGACAGAGTTGGACACAGCACAGCTCACGATGAGATCATTCCCATGAGTATCAAAAAGGGAAAACTGAGTGTCCAGGGAGAGGTTTCAACATTCACAGGAAAGCTCCACATTGAGTTTGTAAAGGTAATCAGCTTTTCAGGGCAGAGCCTTGATCTTCCCTTTCCCCTTCTTACCCAGTCATGTGGTGCAGCTGTGTGCTGGAGGAGGAGAGGCATTGGAAGGTGGGGAGACCATTCCTTGTCTCAGAGCTGCAGCACTGACTGCTGATTTTGCTTTTTCTAGGGCTACTATGACAATCCGAAAATCTGTGCCCTATACATCCTGCAAGGAACAGTGGAAGGTAAGCACAGTTTCTGAGCCAGAAGGCTCTTCCCCCTTGGAGAGCAGCCTGTTGCTTCTCAGACTATGAGATCATAGCTTTTGCTGACCCACATCTGCCAAAATTGTTTCTCTTTCACTGAGTTCCCACAGAGTGTAGTTGCAGGGTGAAGTAGGTGTGTACTGTCCTCGTTCTCCTCGAAGTCACAAAGCTTGTGTCATTTTGGAGTGAGAAAAATCAATTTGTTTAGGAATTTCCTGTATATGGGATAGAGGAGGAGGGAACATGTCTGGTCAGTCTCAGCTTATAGCTACAGATAAATACCCTCTGGCCTTGGATGTCAGCAGCAGCCCTGTAGACAAATAATTTACAGTTATTTTAGCTAGTGCTTAAGTATTTCTTACCTGGAGCTTTGTTTTGCTTTTTCAGCTTGAGGACAATGCAGTATTTTTTCCCAGATACCAGTTCCTCTGGATAGCTCTGGGGAGTGCTGGAAAGGTCCTTGTTCTTTTATCATCCTCTTTATAAGTGAGCTGGAATTGGAGCCCCTCCAGCTCCTGAACTGGGAAGGTTTAGGATCCCTCTCTGACCAAAACATGAATTTGCTTTACTATGGGATGGTCAGGTGCTGCTGAAGATTTGGTAAGAACCTTGTGGCCAGGTGGCACCTGCAGCTCAGGCCCAAGGCTCAGAAGGCTGGATTTGAGTGGGGCTTGGCCATGCTGCTCTCACAGCTCTAGCTTTGAGGGGTGCAGTGGTGTGGAGTAGGACTGTTTATGGAAAGGGTTGTTGCCATTCCTGTTTGCACCTGTATCTGCTGGTCCTGCAGGCAGCAGGTGCTTGTTCTTGACTAGATCTTACTAAGCAGCTGCAGTATGTGAATGTGTGCTCTAGGTGTGCTTTTGTGCATTAACTTGTCTGTGTGACACATTGATGGTGTGGAAGGATGAAGTTTTTCTGCAGGCTGGATCCTTGGATGCTCTTATCTTGCAAATAAAAGAAAGAGTGGTGTGATCCTCTGTGGTAGAAGATATTCCTCTCTTCTGAGGTGTTCTGGTTGTGGTTTTGATGGGGTCTCAGGTGCCCTCTTGCCAATGTTCATGTTGGATTGGGGAGAGGGGAAGGAAGTGTCTTGAGTGAACTCCCAATTTACATCCTGCCTGCTTGCAACCTTTTGTCTTGTTCAACAGATGTTCCAAAGCTGCAGCCACACCCAGGTCTGGAGAAAAAAGAGGAAGATGATGATGAAGATGACTATGATGATGGCTCCAGTGTCAAAAAACAGGCAAATAAGAACCGGGTTCAGTCAGGCCCACGCACACCAAACCCCTATGCCTCGGACAACAGCAGCCTCATGTTTCCTATATTGGTGGCCTTTGGTGTCTTCATTCCTACCCTCTTCTGCCTCTGCCGATTGTGAGAGCAAGCCCCACAGTGCATCAGCCCAGGGGCTGGGAGGGAAGGAGTTGGACCAAATATGGTTGCTTTCAATTTCTCCATATTGTTCATAATTTAAGGAAAAAAAAAAAAAGATGATTCATTTGGAATGAATAGCAATGAATAGCAGGTCCAGGTGAGAGGGAGCTTACCTTCCCCCTGCCAGCAAGCAGCAAGGCCCTCGCCTTCCCCTTCGCACCATGTGCAGCCTCTGATTCTCCCTGGGGCATCCAAGAGTGAACTGAGTCCTGGCTGGGTGTGCATTGGGCCATGAAAGCTGATGCTGCCAGTCCTGGGCCATGTCCCACACTGAGAGAAAGCCATGTGCCGTAGGATCTTTGCCTTTACTGGGTGGAATACAGTTCCTTAAGCAGGAAAGCAGTTCTTAAAACAAGGCCGGGGTACACATTTTGTCCAGGAGCGTGGAAGTGTTGTGGTGCTGTTGGGTGTCAAGCGACTGCAGAGGACAGAGCCTGGCTCAGCATCTCCCTGAACGCGTGCAACACGATGTATGGTACTCACCTGCATAAAGATACCAAGGCTCCAGACCAGCCTCCGTGGAGATGGTCCCCTCCTAAGACTGCAAGCTGCGCCAGGAGCAGGGGGATTTATCTGGCCTGATTTGCTCCACCAGTTGGGAGAGACTTTCCTAGTCTGGCAATTGCAATGTTTGTTCCATCGCAGAGGGATTCTGCTGTAGCCTGCGAGAGGCTGATGTTAGCGTCTGATCAGATGCATTTGTTTTCTGTATTGATTATGGCTTTTGTTTCCTTTAATATCCTTTTATTTTCAAAGGTTTTGTTTTAAGCCCAGTTCCTTGTTTTGCCTTTCCTATCAAGTGACCTCTTCTTTGGAAGAAGCTGAGAATCAGGTGAACTAGAGAGGAGGTTCAGGAGTTGTTCCTTAACCTTCCTAATGGTGAGCTCCCTTCTCTGTGACTCTAAACAACCTGTGCCGTAGGACAGAGCAGAGCAGCCTGGTGCATGCTCCCTGTGGTCTCTCATTCCCTCTGTAGGGACAAGCCCTGCCTGTGGCAGTGAGAAATGGAGCTGGTCAGTGTTTGCAGTGAGTGAGTTTGGCCTTTTGCATATCCAGGCCCTGCAGTCAAGGGGCAGATGTCCAACATTTTCAGTCCTGCAGAGCAAGGTGGTTTGCTGCCATCCAGAGATCTAGAAGTGGGCATTGCACTGGAGACAAGGTCACATGCTTCCCCCAGGGATATTTCTGCAAGAGGCTCCTGTTTCCACATGCAGAACCTGTGCCTGCCTGGCAGAGGCTGAGCAGAGCGAAAGCCACTGCTGTGCCTTCTGGTCCAGAGCTGCAGGCTCTGAGGAACTGCCTTCTCACAATCTTGGCCTCCAACATGCTGAGCATTTCTGGCTGACCAGGAGGGAGATGTTCTGTGCTGGAGCAGGATCTGTCCCAGGCAGGGTTGGGTTTTTGTGGATCAGCTTGGTTGCTGCTGAGCTCTGGGCTCACAGAGCGCTTTACCTCATGCTCTCTCTGTTGTCCTCAGAAGTATTCTGTCTTTCCCTGGAGCAGTGGCACTGAGTGGTGACCTCTGTGCTGCTCTGCCTCTCTGGGCCTGCATTTTCCTGGAAGTTGTTCCTGGGTTTGATCCCCTGCAGTGGCTCAGCCCTTCTTTGAGCTGAGCAGGGTCGGCAGAATTACGGAGTTTCTGGCAAGGGAACTGGAGGAGCAGCCTGTTCTGTTCTGCTGGGCCCAGACAGCTGAAGCCTTCTCTTCCTCTTATCCCTCAAGCTGTGATAGGAGCTGTCAGCTCAGGGTCTCCAGAGTGGAAGCTGGGGAAGGTGACAAAATGCTGCTCTCTGCAGCAGGGCCACTGAACCTTGCCTTTCTGATCATGTCACTGTTACAGGCCTGACCCTAATTCTGTATCTGTGAGCTGAAAAACAAGCAGGACCTTAATTATCTTCTCTACAACTGCACAAGGGATAGTTTGGAACAGAAGAGAGTCCCTGCCCCATTTAAAGGAGAATACAGGCTTTAGGGAGAGCAGATCTTGAAGAACAAGCCTTAGGATGAAAGGTGGTAAGCTTGAAGTTGCCTGCTTCATCTTCTAGCTACTGTTAAAATTCTAATACTTATAAGACTATTATAAAATATGAGCTCTGATTTGTTCAGTGACAGTGCCTGCAGGGATTCTCCAGCGTTTTTGGGATTGCTCTAACTGGATTGAAGAGACATTTAGATCTTTATCAGTTTTGAGAACCATGAACTGTGATGATTTGTTAAACAAAGAACCTGGGGTTGAAAGCAGGCCTCTCTTAAGGAGCTGCTCTCCTCCAGGCCTTTTAGGGTGCATTTTATTTGAGCATCCTTGAAGCAAGGAATCACTCAGCTTCTTGTGGCTCACCCAGTAATCTCAGCACCTTGCCTTCCATGTGTGTTTAGATGTGCAGAAGTTGGAGACAAGTCTTTTAGGATAGTTTATCCTGGCCTCTCCTAGCAGCCAGGGAACCCATTTGGTGCCATCAGCTGCCCCAAGGCAGAGCTGTACAGGGTGTGATCTGGTTTGTTCTAGTCTCTCAGTTCAAATGAATTTGTCTTATTTGAATAAGAATAGGGAGGAGAAACAGTTCATCACTTCATGGCTTCAATTTAGTTGTTTTGACTGGTTTTGTACATCTTTCTCACTACAAAGCTGCTTTCTGGGGGGTTCCTGACCCTTTTAAGGTCCTATGAGCAGTTTCCTTCCAGTCCATCCCCTCCTGACAGGTTTGCTTTGGAAGAAGCCTTCAAACAAATCATGTGGGACCACCAAGGATGGTGGGGGGTGGCCAGGCAGCACCTTTCTGGGAGTGGAGTACTCCAGCTCCCCTGGCCATCTCTCTCTAGTATCTGCAAGCCAGACTCAGGGGAGTAATGAGGCACCTGGTCCTGACCAGGGAAAGACTTTGGGCTGGCTGTAGCTTTCCAGAATGGGTGTTTGAGGGAATATCCAAGACACTGTTTGTTTAACTGAGACAGGTCAGAGACAAACCTGTTTGTGCTGATTCCTCCACCAGCAGCAGGCGGATGGAGTGCAGCAGTGGGGGGAGCTGGGTCAGAACAGACCTGGCTTGATTCATGTTATGTAGAGAGGGGCAGATATGGCAATTTTAATAAAGCTTCCACTTAATAAAGGGAAAATCCCTGTCTATGGTGTTTCAGGCCTGGATCCAGCCTCAGCATAGTGGTTTCAAAGCTTATTTGAATTGTCCCATCAGCCCCTCCTTTAAGCCAGGCTATTGAAGTCTTCTGTGTGTGTGACCAAACATCTCTGACCCTTTTGAGAGTCCCAGGTGGCAGTGAACAGAAAGCCAAATGAATTCTCTTCTCTTTTTGGTGCCTTTGTCTCAGGCTTTGAATAAAAGTCTATTTGATGAAGCTTCTTTTTTTTTTAAGGAGCTTCTGAGTTTTTTCTTTTTCTTCAAGGGACAGGCATTCCCTGCCCTTGAGATCAGATGGGGGCTGTCTCCCTGTCCCCAGATGCCAGCTCTGGAGGTCACAGCTGAAGTGGAGAACTGTGAGCAAGTATCTTTATTTTCAGCCCTTAAAGTCAATGGAAGAAAAGTCTAGGAGGGGACAGAAGAACTGGAAGAGCTCCTTCAGGTCTGATCTCCCCCAGAAATGGCCTGAAGGCAGGATGGAGAACTCCCAGACAGTCTGGTGCCTGGGTGTCTGTGCAGTTCAGAGCTGAGTGAGTCATGCTGGGTCCTGGTAGTTGTTTGGCACTTAGAGCTTTGGGGTGCAGAGTGGGGCTTGGGGGTCCTGCACCCCTAATTTACTTGCTGAGGGTTTGCCCCGTGCTGTCTGAACAGAGCAGGGACCTGTGCCTTGTCTCTTGGCCTTTAGGTTGAAATGGGATTACAAAAGCCAGGGAAGGGTCTTGCTACAGGAACTCTGGGCTGAACAAGCCTGTTGCTGATAGAGAACAGCAGGAGGGAGGGAGCTATGAGAGCAGCTTCAGCCCTTGATGTGAGACAGTTTCTGAGCAGCTGTGAAGTACCAAGTGTTTCAGGCTGTGTTTGGTGCTCAAATGTGGGAGAGATCCGTCTGCTTCTTGCACGTATGGTGGGGAGGGAAATATCCTTACTGAGAATCCAAGGGAAGTGGGAACTGGGCCAGCACTGAGCTAATTTACCTACTGGCACTTCTGCATCTCCACAACAAATGCCAAAGCCTAATACAATTCAAGGATGCTATTGTAACAGGCCTGGTTCCACCAGTCTGTCTCCACCAGCTGGTCCCAAATAGGCTCTAAAGTATTCCCAACACACAAACACACCAGGCTGGAGCTGTGAAGGCTCAGAAATGTGATCACACTGATGGGCTTCCTGTTCTGCACCCCTGTTTCGTGCTGCCCAGCTGGTCTGGGGCACATGCATTCACCTTGGATCCAAATGGTTTGACCCAGGAGTATTGTAGCATTGAAAGGTGCTGGGATGGATGGGAGAGCTGAAAGCAGGTCCATGTCTTCCAGGACTCTGGCTTGCTCAGAGTTTATTGCTGTATATTAAATACTATTTTTGGAGATTGAGGGGAAGATGAGGGTGGGGAGGGATGTGATGATGCTGTCCCCAGTCTGATTGGTGGGATGCTACTGCAGGTTATTGATAGGTTTTGATTCTTTTTTCCCAAAAAGTGCTTTATTAAAGAAAAAAAAAGTCAACAGAACAAGTGCTTTCCACCCTCCTAGAAACTTTACTGGCTGATTAGAAAATGAATAATCTTTTGCAAACATCAAAGGTTTCTGCTAAAGAGTTTGTGTGATGGAGATTTGAAAGCAAAGGGCAAAATACAGCTTGAACCAGTTTAGCTAGGAAGAGTGTGAATCCAGGAAGTGCAGGATCTCTGCCCTGGAGTTGTCCCCTGTCACAGTTGATGGGGATGTGCTCTCCTGTGCTGCCATGACTGTTCTGTCACACTGTGGCAGTTCCTGAGCTGGTGTTCTGGAGCGAAGCAGTGACTGGAAACTGGCTGGCAAGTGGGGGGCTCGAATTTTTTGTGGTTTCCTCGGGGGCTTTGTGCATTCAGGGCTTTCCCTGAGAAGCAGCTGGGTTGGTAAAGTAGCCTTGGAGCCTGTGAGAGCAGAGGCAGGAGCTGTGCTCCGTGCCAGGAGGCAGCAGCCAGGACTGTGAGAGGTGCTGGTGGTGTTTGGTTCCTGTTGGGGTAGCAGCAGTCAGCGTTGGCACGTGGTGCCACTGCTCCATAGTGCCTGGCTGTGCATGTGTGGAAGTGACCTGTGCCACTGGCATTAGGGACACATCACAAACTACTTAAAGCTGCAGGTCTAAGTTGTCTGTAAAGGCTGAAGCAGTGTGAGAAGAAATCTCTATCTGTACGTGTCACCAGTACAAAGGATTTCTGAGGAGGATTTTTTTATTTTACTGCCCATTGTTTTGTGTTATAACAACTTGCAGTGACATTGTTTAGTTTGTTTTGCAGCAAGCTTGGGCCCTAGGTGAAAAGCACAGATATCTATTTCTGATTGCATCGGCTTTGCAGGGACTAGTTTGGGGGAGATGGGCATGGGGGTGGGTTATTTTATTTTTGGTACACGGTAGCAATTTTATTTTTTAATTTTCCCAGGATGTTTGGCTGAGGGAATGTTCTGAAATCTACTGTCTGGCGGTTTAACCAGCAGTGTGCTAAAGGAAAATAAACAAAATTATATTGTCACTTGGATGATATGGTCCCTCTTTTCTGGTGGTGGGGGCAGAGGAGCCCCCTCTGGTTTACACCCACTCGAGGGAGGCTGAGCCTGGCTGACTGCTGGGTAACATCGTGCTGCTGCCTCCAGCACGGCCCTGGTGATCTTTTGCCCATTGTTTTGAGCAATAAAGTGCAAATCGAATGGTACAACATCCTCTTAAAAGTGCTGATGTGCTTGTTGCTTCCTGCTCAGAGCCGGAGCACCAGAGAGATGTAATCTGCCTTCTGGGGCTTTGCAAGCTGCCCTGCTTTCAGCTTGAAACTCAGAGGCTGGAGCTGGAGCAGAGAGAAAGCAGCAGCCTTGTGCTCCAGGTGCCTGCTCTTGGGGACAGGGGACCCTGGTCCCATGCAGAGAAGATGCTTTTCCAGAAGGCCTGGGTCTGTCCGTCCTTTGCACACAGGACAGAGGCACCAAGCCCGTGCAGCGAGGATGATTTAGGAGCACTGGTGCGGGCAGGTTGTTTTCAAATAACATTTGGCTGGCAGTAGCAGGAGCATGCTGCTCACAAACCACAGCAAGCGTCACAAATCACTGCTCGAAATCTGCTTCTGGTCATCGTGAGCGTGATCAGTGTTGGCTGGAGTCTGAAAAGAGGATGGAGATGTTTGTTGTTCTTGCCCCAGTTCCTCAGAGGGCTGGAGGTGACTCTTGGCAGCTCTTGCATGTTTTCTGCGGGCTGCTGGGCTGCCCTTCTTTGGGAAGAAACACATGCTTTCCTCCGTGTGTTGATACTTTGAGTCCCTCCAAGTGCGAGAGTGAGATTACCTCCCACCAGGCTGGCGAGTCTCGTTCGCTGTCTGCCTCTGCCACCTGTGGTGTGTGGTCACGAAACTGACTGGCCCGGGCACCGTGTCCTGTCGCTGTCCCGCTCCCCAGGGACAGCAGCTGGGGTGTCCCCGGGCAGGAGCGTGCTGTGCCCTCCATGGCATCCCCCTGCTGACGCTGCCCCTCCTCGAAAGGTGCTCGCCGCCGTCCCCTGCGCAGAGCAGGGCTCTCGGGGGATCCCTGCTCTCTGGGTCAGAGGCCGCGGCTCCGGGCCGTGCCTTCAGAACCGGGAGCCCGGGCGGCCAGCGAGGGGTGACGACCGGGCGGTGCGGCGGGAGCGGGACGCGGGCAGGCAGCCGGCCGGGGGCCGCGGGAGTGCGGCAGGTTGTGTTTG
>WBNO01029084.1:101190-114779 GCA_013400575.1 Peucedramus taeniatus
GACGCGGCGGCTCGGGGTGCGCCCGCCGGCAGCTCCCGTACAACTTCCAGAAAGTTTGGGGGCTTTTGTGTTGCTTGTGGGTTTTGGTTTGTTTGAGGCTTTTTGTTTTTTTGTTTTTACTCTGGGCTGCTGATCTCTGCTTTTTTGTTCCGATCGCATCCTATTCTTGCTCTGCTACCTGGCACTTACTATGCCTTTGTTTCTCACATCCTTAATTTTGTCCTGCTTTCATGAAGCTTCTGCAAAACAACGGGCAGTACATATCTTATCGGGCTGGGGCTAATAAAAGAGGAAATTAATTTGGTAAGCGGTCACTGGTGTTTTGAAATGTTACTGTATTTTTTCTTCTAGATTATTTATGTAAACCTGAGGACAATATTTACAACATTGACTTCACCAGGTTTAAGATCCGGGACCTTGAAACTGGAACAGTACTATTTGAAATTGCCAAGCCCTCTGCTTCAGGTACAGCGTGCAGACTTTGCGAGGAGGATAGAAAAATTCAGCTGAGAGGCTGCAATGCATGACCCATGCAAACCGAGCAGAAGGGTCCTTTGATATGTGTCCTGATGACTAAATTCCTCTCCTTTAAGCATAGGACTAAGTTTATCTATTGTGAGAAACTTGTGATAAAAATGTGATTATTGTTGGATGGGAGAGAACTATCGACTGGCAGTCTTCCTTTTTTGGGCTGGTTATAATAGAGATTAGTTCATGTGCCCTGGCAGTTGGGAGGGGGGATATCCTGTGAGATTGAGGGGAGGGGTGGCTCCAGTTCTGGAGCCACCATGGCTGGGCCAACTGTCTTTGCAAGTCTTTTCTCTTACTTTGTGCCAGTATAAGTCTCAGACCAATTATTAAATGTTTACATTCAGTACCTAAGCAGCAGGCAGCTTGTCCTGATACACCCACTAGCCAGTATCACCTCAGGTGTACATTACAAGCAGAGTAACTCCAGGCTGGTGTTTTCTAGAGCACGCTGAGGAGGATGAAGATGACAGCAGTGAACTGGATGCGAGTGCAGGTCGCTTTGTTCGGTACCAGTTCACCCCAGCGTTTCTCCGTCTTCGGACTGTTGGTGCAACGTGAGTACGAGCTCATAGAAAGAAGGGGGAATTGGATGTTTACAAAGTGCTACTTGACAGTTTATAACAAAACTGGGTTGAAGAGTTGAGAGAATCTATCTTAGACTACAAATATCAAACTCTCTGTAGAGAACTCTTGTGTAGCCTCGTGCCCAAGGCTCTGTTCTTCCCAACAGCTGTTTTTTTTCCTGATTCTTCCATGCAGAGTGGAATTCACAGTGGGAGAAAAGCCAGTGTCAAACTTCCGAATGATTGAGAGGCATTACTTCCGAGATCGCTTGCTGAAGAACTTTGATTTTGATTTTGGCTTCTGCATCCCCAGTAGCAGGAACACATGTGAACACATTTATGAATTCCCTCAGCTCTCAGAAGACCTTAGTAAGTACCTCCTTTGCCACACTGAGTGGTGTTTTGTTTGTGTGTGCATCTGCTCGTTCTCTCCCTCTACTTGTGAAGGAAGTTGTGACTGGGATTGAGGGGACAGGAACAGATACAGGTTCCTAGTTTAGCAATGTGTAATCTTCTCTGAATTAGAGATTTGTGCTGCTTTGAAAATGAAAGCCTAAGACAACCTGTGCTAAGTCACAGGCTGCAAGCACTGATCAGAGTCACAGGGCTGACGTGCCTGATGCCTTGTAGTGTAGCCCAGAAGAAAACAAAACACCGAAGAAAGGGCTCTTTTTATAGCCACCCATCTGTTTTCTGCGCTTGCTTGTTAGGGCTAGAGCCTCCTGCTTTGGAACAGAACTGGTTCTTCCCTGAGGTCTGTTTTCAAGCCTGCTAAGATCTCTGCAAATACAGATTGCACAGGGTATGTTTGACCTCAGGGGGTGGATAGAGCAGAGGCACGGGGCCCTTCTGGGGCTGCCTGGTTATGGGGAAGGTTTGGGGTTTTCATCCCACCTGTGTATGTGTGGGGAGTGCCACAAACGAGCTCCTTCTGTTTACAGATGTGATGGTTGCTCAGCTCCATTCATGGCTCTGACAGTTTCTAAGGTTATTTTGAGTGAGATTACTTCATTCCCCCTCTGTTTGCTTTTGACAGCACTTGTCCTGTGAATGGGAAGAAGGGAAAGGGCAGGCTGCAGCCTTTGAAGTAAGCTCAGCAGAGCAGTTTGCTTCTCTTCCTTGGGTAGGACAGAGCATCAGCCTAGTAAATCCAGTGGAGTGGCAGAGTCCTTTTTATCCTGTGGCTGGCTGTTGAACGTAATGGAGCTTTCTCTTTCACAGTCCGTCTGATGGTTGAAAACCCGTACGAGACGCGCTCGGACAGCTTTTACTTTGTGGACAACAAGTTGATTATGCACAACAAGGCCGACTATGCTTACAATGGAGGACAGTAATCATTCTGTCTGCTGGATGCTGTGATGCCTTTAACCATTCCAGATGTGCAGGAGTGGACTGCAGTTGCTGTCTCGTGCAACAAGGCTTCTTGCCAAACTTTTTCTCTGTGCATGAGGCTGAGAACATGAAGCAAAGATGACGGCTCCTGAAAGGAAATCTCCCTGCAACACCTCTCTGTCTGAGACTCAGCGTTTCCTGCCTCTCCTTTTCTGTTCCTGGCTATCTTCTGATAACCTTGGTTAGGTCAGTGATCAGAGGCACTCCTAGACAATTCTTGCTCTTAGTCTTTCTAGTTAGGTTGCACCTTTAGTGCTTCTGATGTTTCACCTCTTGGATGAATATCCTTTTTCAACAGGTCACATTGTTTGTGTTAAGCTATTTCTTAGCAGGAAAATCTTAACCCCTTCAAGTAGCCAGCGATGCTTGAAGAGCAGATCTTTTGTTCAGTTGGATAGATCATCTCTTCAATGGCAGTAGCTTTGTTTGTGGCATTGCTGACATTGTTTTTTAGGGTGCATCCCAGTATTCTCCAGTTGGAAAAAGATTAATTCAGCTTCTGAGCAGTGCAGGAATATTCCATCTGCCTCTGGGGGCCTGAGCTGCCCCTAAGAACATTTAAGCTCTGTTTTGCCAGAGATTTCACTAGAGATATGAGATAGGGGGAAAAGGGGGGCTGTCCCTCTGATAGCATTTCTATTTGAGCTTTTGTAAGTAAACGGTTGAATTTTGGAGGTCAGGGGTCAACCTTAGAGCTGAAGGTAATCTCACTATATTTACCATTTCTCCTTCTTCCCTTTGTAGGAATTTTTGGCCCTTGCTACAGAATGTATTGCTTTTTAGGTGGACAGCACATTGTCAGCCTGGCTGGGGTGGAGGTGTCACTCTAGTGGGGCTTAGATGAAAAAGGGAGAATGTGTAAAATCACTTGAAAAATTAGTAGGAAGCAGAGCTTCCTAGGCTTCAGCCTATCCTTGTAAACCTGTCTGCTCTGTCAGAGTTGCTGTGAGCAGCACCAGCTCGTTTTCTTTGTTGCAGTGAAGATATTAGTAGCTAAAAGCTTCCCAGGTCAGATCACTCAGTGTTATGGAGTGGGATCCTTGGAAAGTGAGAATGTACATGGTTCTCTTTTTTGTTGTTCCCATCACTGCTCTGCCTGCTCAGCTGCTTATTTATGGTTTAGGAAGTCATGCTGCTGAGGTTGATACCACAGCTGTGTTTGGGATCTGGCAATGGGAGATAGCATCATGCAGTGGGAAGAGGAGGACCTGTGTCTCGCCAGTAGCTGGGGTGGGGCAAGCTCCCAACTGTGCAAAATCTCAACCGTCAAAAACCTTTTCTGCCAGTTTTTCTGGCTCTCAAGACTGGTACTTTTCCTGTCCCCATGCTGGGCTGGTCAGTTATGTCTCTTGTTAGGGGAGTTAGGTTGTGTCTAGACTAGAGACCTTTCCTAATACTAGTTCTGTTTGTTCTTGAGACAGTTAAAACCTAACTCTTCAATGGTTACCTCTTGTGTTAAGAGGGATTCAGTGTAGTTTGTGTTTTAGCAGGATTGAGTGGGGTGGACATCAGAGCCTTGAGCCTGTTAATGCACAGAGAGCAATAGGAAACCACTGCCTTTACTTCCAGATTAGTGAAAGTAACTTTGGTGTGGAACATCAGCTGGCATCAGAGTAAGCAGTGAGAGTGTGTGGGGTAGCAGCCATGAATGAATCTCCAGCTCTTAGGAAGATACTTAATTATGATTAACCACAACAAATGAGCTGTTCTGGGTGGAGCATTAATCATGAGCAACCACAATAAATGCCTTGGGAATGTGGAAGGGCAAGGTCTGCCTGGTGGAAAGATGAAGAACAATTCTGCCACCATGGAGCCCCTCCAGCATCTCCACAGGCACTAATGCAATCTTGTTTAGGATCTTCAGGATTAGTTAAAGCTGCTCTTGAGATGGAACTCGAGATGCCTCTTGCAATGCACACCTTCCACAGCCTCTGAGGGGGGAGCATTTGCTTAGCTCTAAGTTACTCACCACAAAGCAGAACTGCGTGGAAGTGTGCTTTTCATCCTGAAGTGTTCAGAAATAGTGTCTGAAGAGCCTACTAGTTATTCCCTGGCAATTTTAGCATATTGAGCTGAATTTTGTATGTAGTATAAATCCAGGTGCCTTTAAACGTTACTTTTATCACACTTTCTACATGGAACAACCTCTCGCTTTTCTTGCGAGTGTGACGATTCCCGTCTGTCTCCTGTCACTGTAAAGGTTCCTCAAAGGCGGGCGGGCTCGTGACCAGGGCGGGCGGGCACCGGCGGGGGCGCGCGCGGGGCAGCGGGGGCGCGCACGGGGCGCGCGCGCCATCTAGCGGCGGTGGCGGCGGGAGCGCGCTGCCGGTGTTTGGTCCCGGTAGGAAAAGGGAATTCCTGTCCTTGGCTGTCAGCAGAGACGAGCAATCGGCACTGAAGCGGTTGCTTTCACACTGGTGAATGTGTCAGCTGTTCAGCAATAAAAGGAAGGACTGGAGGAAAACCGGGAGACTTGCAGGCCAGCGGTAGCACCCTGCGGTTTTTAGCTGAGTTTGTTTGCTTTGCCAAATCAGAAGGTCTTTGCCCTAAAAGCATGCTGCAGGAAAAAGAAAGTCCCTACAAGAGGGCAACCCAGCACTGAAAAAGTTGATTGTAATCCAGAAAGTCAGGGATTTCCAAACTCCTGTCTCTACTTTAGCAGCTTCCCTAGGATTCCTTTTCTCTTAGGTACTTTCTATAAAGCCACCTTCCTTTGTGGCAGGGATGATTTTTTTGTAAAATATGGTTTAGCAGACCAGTTTTCATTCTGGAGTGTGTGTTCTGGTGTTCTAATGATGGGTCAAAGCTACTCATGCCAGTGAGCTTGGAGGAAATTTCACTGGGATCACATTCTTGACAGGTAGATGATCAGTCATAACCTGGTGCTGCAGGCAAAAGAGATGCTTTCAGTGTCAGCTGGAGTTTGAGCAAGGAAAAAGGTATCAAAGACTACTTCTCTCAGGTTTTGTGCTGAGTTGGAAAAAGAAAAAAATTGGGACCATACTGAGTTCGGCTCAAAACTTTTTTTAAAAAAAAGGGACCAAACCCACAAACTCATAGTATGTTTTTTCCAGTATTTGTCCTCTTATTACCAGGACCTCTTTTTCCCATTTTTGAAGCAAGGGCTTTGGATCCATGCCAGCAAACCTCCTGGAGAGCTATTTTCATATTTTGAGTGTTGAATATATACTGCACCTTGTGAAGGAAGGTCATCTCTTGTTGCATGGACTGGGTACTTCTGTCCTCGTCCTCTGTTTTTGGTAGGAAATGTCTTGTGTGTGTACTTGAGGATTTTCAATGTCTCTTGTTGCAGAGGAGCAGCAGCCTCTTCTCTGGTGCTTGGGGATGCTTATTCCATTATCTGAGGGTTCAGGAAGAATAAAACAAGCATTTAGTAGTCAGAAATGAAGGAGGAAGGTGGTGGTGAAGCTGTAAGGTCCAAATGTAGCAACTCTACTTCTCAGCTCTGTTTCATCACCTCGTCTTCAGCTGTTTCCCAGTCTTCTGCCCTGCTGTCCCATGGCATGGAGCTACTTTGTGCTATCCCAGAGCCTGGCTCGCTGTCGGGTGTGACCCTTGGACAGAAACACTGCCGTCTTTGTCCTTGCCGAGGACAGGGCTGAGTGATGGCAGCGTGGTGGAGTCAGCACCTCTTCCTCTTCAGCAGCAGGAGAATGAACACCAGCAAACGCCCTGTCCGCCTGCCTGGATCCCAGCGCTGTTACAGGACTCGTATTTATATCTCTCACTGTGTGGCCTTGGGGCTGCCGGCGCGTGGACTCCCCTGTGCTGTCCCCTTCGGACGCTGCTCCCGTGGCCGTGGCAGCGCCGCGGGGCTGTCCTGGTGGCCGGGGTGTCCCCGCTGTATTTGTAGCCCCGTGGTTTGTCACCAGCAGTAGGAATAAAGGACCTTCCTTTCCTTTCCTTTCCNGGACGGGAAGAGGCCGCGGCCCGCGCGGGAGGTGGGGTCCCGGTGCCCTTCAGGGCCTGTCTGAGGCGAGTCCCCTCAGGCGCGGGAGTGGCGCCGCCCTTCAGCCGGGCCGCAGCTGAGGCCGCGGGGCCCGGGAAGGTGTCCCGGGGTGGGGGGATCCTCAGAGCCCCTCACGGGCCGGCACCCACCCCTGGCCCTGTGTGAAGGGCAGCGACGGCGCTGAGTCCCCTCCCCGCTTCCAGCGCTGGCCCTGCGGTGCCGCCGGCTGCACACCGTGTACCAGAGCGCGGAGCTGCCCGAGACACACCAGATGCTGCGGCAGACGGTCCGGGACTTCGCGGAGAAGGAGCTGATGCCGATTGCAGCTCAGCTGGACAAGGAGCACCGCTTCCCGGCCGAGCAGGTGGGTGCCAGGGTTGGGAAGGTACAGCCAGAGACCCCCTTCCTGCTGCCCTGAGGCAGGACCACTCGGGCTGAGGCAGAATGTACATCCAGCTCCGGTTTAGCAGAAAATTGAAGTTTAGATCAGATTGTTGCTCTGAATGTGAACATTGTCATTCCCACAGGGCATTTTGAGCTCTTCACTTTTATTTGTGTTTCTCTGTATCTGACTTTAGTACCACTGAGTTTTTAGTTCTCTTACTGACTTATCTGTGAGCAGTAATAAAAATTATAAAATTGATTTATAAAATTAATTAAATACTTATGCAGACTGCACATAATGGTTTATGGTGAGAAATCATAGATGATGTGAATGCATTTCAGATGGTGGAAAAAAACGATCAGGAGGTACATGCTGCTCATCCTCTGGGGCTGTGAATAAATTGAAATTCCAGCCAAACCAGTGGAAGGACACACCAGTGTGCATGTTAAGCAATGAAATACAAAGCTCCAGCAAAATAGATCCTGTTACATTAGCCAAGAGACTCCAGGCAAACACTGTCAGAGGCGTGAGAGTTTTGTCACATTCCTCTTTCTATTAAGGTATAAGGATGGTAGCCAGGAAAGTCACACTTACCCTAAGGAAGAAAATAACTTTACTCCTTACTGTTCTGAGAATTTTATATTTTATTCTGAGTCTTTTGACGTGAATGTGTAGGAGAAAATTCAAGATGCAAACGTGTTTAATAAGATGAAGCAACATACATAGAATCAGTGGCTGTCTTGTTCATGTTCTGTATTTAATGTAGAGAATTGGTGTTTTGGATGCCCACATGGGAGGGAAATTATGTATCTAAAAATTCTCCCTGGTTCCTCTAAAAGCAAGCAGGGGCTTATGGTTGCAAAGCAAGGGATCTAGCTGAGGAACTTGGGGTGGATTGAGTGCAGTGTAACTAACAAAAAAATTCTTTGGGAAGCAAGATCATGCTTTATTTGGAATGAAAAAAATCACCTTGCACCACTGTTTTCTGCAGTCATTCATTCTGTAAAATTCTTCCTTTGTGCAGTCCTAGGCTGAAGCTCAGCAGACTCAAAGGTAAAGTTCTGATGATTTTTATCAGCTAGATTTCCCATTTCTGCTGACAAGAGACATGCAGGGGTAGAGCTTTGGTGGGAGGCTGAGGAAATGCTGGTGGAGTTCTGTCTCCCTATTTCACCTTCAGAAGGCTCCCCCCTTCCCAGTACTGAAGAAAGCTCTTTAAACAAGCAGGAGCCTAAACAACAGTGACTGTACAGCTCCTGCTGAAGTCACTGGGATCTGGAGACTCTTACCAGTTTGTTCAGATTCCCATTTCACCAGGAGCTGTGTGCATCTTTTTCTCTGGGTGTAGCCCTCTCATGACATGTCTTGCTCTCCACGTGTCTGTATTTGCTGGCACACTGGTGCTGCAGAGGATGGGACCTGTCCATTCCCCGTGTGCAGGTGAAGAAGATGGGTGGCTTGGGGCTGCTGGCTATGGACGTGCCAGAGAAGTACAAAGGAGCAGGCCTCGACTACCTGGCCTATTCCATTGCTGTGGAGGAGATCAGCAGAGGCTGCGCGTCCACGGGCGTCATCGTCAGCGTCAATAACGTGAGTGTGAGGGGCAGGCGTGAAGTGAGGGGTGTTTGGGAGAAGTGGATCTGTTCTTTGGTATGTTGGAGAGCACATTAGAGAGTTACTCGATTGGTTGTACCTTCAAGAGGCACTAACAACACTACATTCTTAAAGTCCCTGTATTTAGGGCCAATACTCAAGTTTGGCTCTGAAGAGCAGAAGCACCAGTGGATCGCTCCCTTCACCAGTGGAGAGAAAATTGGATGTTTTGCCCTCAGTGAACCAGGTGATGTGACTCTTACCATCCCTGTTGCAAAGAACATGGTGTAGTTTCTTTCCTGGTCAGGTTTAGGATGGTCTTTAGGTCTTTGGAACAGTTTGTAGAAGGGTGGTTTATCGCAGTTCTGTGTGAGTGGAGTCTCAGTACCCAAGGCACGAACTGCCATCCTATGGTCCTTGCTGAAAATACTCACTCTGTGTGAGCAGAGCTCTCGACACATCTTGCACTCATGGGCCTTTCCCTGTCCTGTGGGAGGGACAGCGGTGACACTGCCACAGTTCAAGAGGGGCTGTGAACTGATGGGGAGCAGATGGGGGGTGGGCTTGCCCCCCGTGTGTCACCGATCACCTGAGGTTTGTTTGCTGCTGCTTTGCTCAGGAAACGGCAGCGACGCGGGTGCAGCCTCCACTGTGGCGCGCCTGGATGGGGACGAGTGGGTTCTGAACGGCACCAAGGCCTGGATCACCAATGCCTGGGATGCCTCTGCCACCGTGGTGTTTGCTACTACGGATAAATCCCTGAAGCACAAGGTGCGATAGTTTGTATCAGTCAGGAAAAAGGGGTGGGAATGAAGGAGTTGTGAAGAAGCACTTTGCCACGGCTGGGACTCTGTTTTTAGAGCCGTGCAGGCATTGACCAGAGGAGGGGCTGATGTGTGCTGGTTTTGTTCTGTCTCAGTTCTCCCCTCCCTCCTCTTGGTTACCTGGACATGTGGCTTTTATGTAAAATGGAGGGAACCTGTTGACAGCCAAGGAAGTGGGAAGGTAAGAAGACACCATTGCTAAGAGTTTTGGGTCTTGTTGCAGGGCATTAGTGCATTCCTGGTTCCCATGCCAACAGCTGGGCTGTCACTGGGGAAGAAAGAAGACAAACTGGGAATCCGAGCCTCATCCACTGCCAACCTGATATTCGAGGACTGCCGGATACCCAAGGCCAACCTGCTGGGGCAGCCAGGAATGGGCTTCAAAATTGCCATGGTAAGAGAGGGATGGGGTGCACCTGTGGGTGTGTACAGCCATAGCTCCCAAGCTTAGTGTTTTGTAAACCATTTCCAGAGGCAGCCACTTCAGTGAGGACTGCTTACATCTTACAAGCTGTTCTGTGTCATGTTAAGAAGTTGACCCATCTTGCGAATATGGGAGGAACCATTCCCAGAGCTTGATGAATGTTTAATTTACACAGATCTTTGACAGCACTTTTACTATGGCAGTTCTCAGCTAGAGCAGTGCTGATACCACTGAGGTGCTGTGTCAAAAGGGGCAGTATATTTTAATTTTTCTTCTTTCCCAATCCTCTGTTCCTTCAGTTGTACCCATAGATAAAGGGAAAACATGGCATTTCCCCATGTGAGTACTGTGGCAGAGGAAAGTTGTCCTGGAGCTTCTCAAGGTGAATGACAGCTGAGTTATGGTATGCATGTGACTTCTGAGGAGGAGCAAGGCAGCTGGGAACAGCTTTGTTTCCTGCAGTGAAGCACTGTCCTTTGAGAGTAGTCATTGCTCTCTCTGGAGGGGCAAAACACCCTTTATTGGCCTGACATTTTGGGCTGAGCTCCCTGGAGCAGAGCCCATTCCATTATGTCCAGAACTAAAAGTGGTTGGTGACTGACAGGTTTTTTTAAAGACTTTCAGCCTAGGGTTGAGAAGATAAAGCCTTTTCTCCCTATGCTGCAATTTCTTCTTGTGCACAGAGGGGCAGAGTAGGTGTTTGAGCTAAGTTAGGTAATTGACTGAGTTCACTAATAAGTTTGAAAAATGCTTTCACATGTGTGTCCAAACGATGAGGGTAAAAAAGGAAAACTGACCAGATTTACAAAGTAAAATCAGCTGCAGAGTGTTGGGTCTGCCTGAAGATTTCTTTCCAGCCCCTTCCAGAGCAGATCCTTGTTGTGCCGTTTCCCTTATTTTGCACCCTCTGTTTTTCTCCCAGCCAATAAGCAATCCCTGTCCTTTCTCCTTTTATTGTTGAACTCCTGCCTTCTCTCTGCGGTGGCAGTGCCTGTTACATCTCTCTATTCCTGCATAACTGGGAATACTGTGAATCAAGGAGGTCTCTCACCAGAGGATTTTAAGGCTACAGCAGCTTTCCAGCAACATCAGAAATGTGTGTGTACTATTCTTGATCAAGTATGACTTGACTTATATATGTTTTGTGTCTTTCTCAGCAAACTCTGGATGGAGGAAGGATTGGTATTGCCTCACAGGCACTTGGAATAGCACAGGCAGCTCTGGACTGTGCTGTGGATTATGCTGAGAAGAGAATGGCCTTTGGGTCACCCATCACAAAGCTGCAGGCAGTGCAGGTACAAGCTGGGAACACAGGGCAGTTCCACAGGGTGCTGGGGCTGGTGGAAAGTCCGTGTGGGCGTGGTATCAGGCACACGGTGCACTTTGTACTGTCTGGGATAAACAGGGTGATAATTCTGTTTTCAAATGCATTTAAAAGTAATTGTTGGAACAGAGGCTCCTTTTCCTTAGATGGCCCCAAGGGTGGGAGATTTCAGCTGTCCCCTTGTGCAGCAGAGGCCCTGGACCAAAGGCAGTGTTTGTTGTTGCAGTTCAAGCTGGCAGACATGGCTGTGGCCTTGGAGGGTGCGCGCCTGCTGACCTGGAGAGCTGCTATGCTGAAGGACAATGGAAAGCCCTTCACTAAGGTATTTCCAGCCCTGCTTTTGTCCAGGAGCCACAGCACAGGACACAGGCTCAAGGCCAAGGAACCTCACTCCATAGAACGCTGCTGTGCTCAGCACCTGCCCAGCCAGCGCTGCTGGGGTGTAACCCCCCGCCGGTCCTGGGCCTGCTGCCCACCCTTGGGCAGCCCCCTGAGCTCAGCACTGGTTGTAGCCGAGGGGAGAGGCTGCTCTCCGCTGCCACCATCATCAGGCTGCTCTGTGAGCATTTAAGCTCCTTGTGCAGGTGAGGGGTTCCTTTTTGTGACAGCTGCACTCTCAGTGATGTTTTCCTTCCCCAAAGGAAGCGGCAATGGCCAAACTGGCTGCCTCAGAAGCTGCAACATCCATTGCTCATCAGGTAACTGTCAATTGGCAATTCTGACATATGTCATGTGGGTGGGGACTTTGGATGTCTCACAAGTGCTTTGGGAAGGTGGGATGGAATTTACTAATTTATATTTGAAACACACCAACCAAAGCAAGCAACCAACCCTATGGCTGAAGCCTTTTAGCACAACCATCTTCACAGGTTGTGGGGAAGTAGGAGGATGGCAGGGGTTTATACTGGCCTGTAGCAGCTGTATTATTAAAGTGGACTGTGCCTGCTACTGTCCAGGGCAGTGGCAGTTTTAAGAAGGAGCAACGATGTGGGAGAGAGCATGCAACCACTAGTCATCACCACTGCACCTGGATGAGATCCTCTGTTCCTTGGTTTAGTGTCCCCTGTCTTTAATAAAAACATCTTAGAATATGGATCACTAACAGATACCTCTGAAGCAATTAATTGTCCATCTGGCATATCTGTATCATTCTTACCCAGATCAATCCTGTGTATTCCTATGATCACAAACAAGCTGCAGTCACCCCCATGTGTCCCACCCTCCCTGTTATGCTTGCAGTGGGCTCAATTCCTCTTAAAATGGCTGTTTCTGTGTGTGTGCATTCTGTAGAAAACAGACTTCTTGGCCCCAGTTTCTTTTCGTAAGAAAAGCTTTGTAAGCTGCTGCCTTTGTTTCAGGCTATCCAGATCCTGGGCGGGATGGGCTATGTGACAGAGATGCCAGCGGAACGGCACTACCGCGACGCTCGGATCACCGAGATCTACGAGGGGACCAGTGAGATCCAGAGACTGGTGATCGCAGGCCAGCTGCTGAAGGCCTACCGAGGCTGAGGAAGCTGCCTGCAGCAGCACACTGCCCCAAGTGCATCACAGTGGTGCACAGTGACGGAGTTTGACCCTCTTGAATGAGGCTGTTGATGGGAGGTTTTCCTCACCAATGAGTAACTGACCCTCTAGTTAAAATGTGCTGATTCTTCTTTGGACAAAGTATGGCGCACCAAGGCTGGACTGAGGTTTGTAAGTGATGGTTGTGAGTGCAGGAGGGATGAGGCAACCTGTGCCCATAGGGCAGCCTGGGGCTTTTGCTAAACAGGACTGTTGGAATGGCTTGGTAGTGGCAAAATGACAGCACTTGCCAGCCACTGCCTGTTTTGCTAAATTTGTCACTACATGGCACTGGATAACCAGTGCCAGAGTTAGAGATGCTGAGAGCCATGACCCCTGTGACCTGCTTCAGGTTGCTGGTCACATGCCTTTGCAGATCAGACGTCAGTGGAGTTCAGGCATGGGATGTAGCTGTGTGTGAGCTCCTAATGGGACATCCTGGGCTGAGGTAATCCCTGCTGCAGGGCCCTTCCCACTTCCAGCAGGAGCGGAGCCAGACAGGAGGACATGCAGGGACAACCCACACACAGAGGGCTCTGAGCACAGACTGTGGTTGCTGTCTGCATAGATTTGAAAACACAAAGAATTCCTCGATCTGGGCCAGCAGCGCCCAGCACCTGCTCACTCAGCTGCTCTGGGATGTAGGGACAGAAGCAAAGGACAGCAAAGCTGCAGTGCCTAGGACTACTTTGAAAAAAAAAAAAAAACAACAAAAAAAACCACAAAAAACAAAAACGAGATGACACCAACTCTGCTTCTGCAATATCAGCAGGAAGGGAAGTGCCTGATAGGGCAGTAACAGCTTTTAATCTTGACATGTTTTGGGCAACGATGAAGAGATGACACGCAAACCTCACCAGGAAGCTTTAGCAGTAGCGCATCCTCAATCAGTGAACATTGGTAAGACACTAACTTCAGGAGCATCAACAGCCAAAGGAAAAGCTCTAAACTCAGAAGAAGAGGGAGAGGATTAAGACTATAGTCTGTATGGTCTGGTCTGCCTCCTTGTCCAAACAAG
>WBNO01029091.1:0-71936 GCA_013400575.1 Peucedramus taeniatus
TGGGCACAAAGACTACAGAGGAGACCAGTCCTGCAGGCAAACTCTCTTGCTCCCTCCTTGCTTCTTCTCTGCTCACAGGGCCCCTGGCAAGCACCAGGGGGATTCCTGTCCTCTGCAACTCATAGTTTCCTTCCCAAGCTCTCTGAGCTGTGTTTGATGCCACGTGCTTGCTGAACGGAGCTAAGAAAACCAACCACTGTTTCCACAGAGAAAACCACTGTTTTTCCAGTTGCATTGGAGTATTGCACTGTAAGCCTCTGAGAACAAAACATGGGTCTTACAGCACCTCTCTGAATTTGGGAGTGGAGGTGATCATTTGGCCCCACTTTTTAAATTCCTTACAGGCTCCCCTGTGCCCTTTGATTTGCCAGATGTGCCCTGTGGGAAACCAGGACATCTCTCTTGTTGCTTTGGATGGGCTGAGCCCCAGGCAGGGGGCTCAGAGGGCTTGGCACGGAGCCCAAGACCCTTTTGCCTTCGATCTCGAGCCATGGAAAAAATTACCAACTTTATGTGAAGAGTTACAAACCAGGGAAAGTAGAGTAGAATAATTAGCTTATCACAGGGTGGAAAAATAGAATGTTAAGATTTTTATGATAAAGGTACAGGGGGGTCAAGATGGAGGAATCTGGGCGTGTACTGTCCTTCTTCCTTCCTCTTCGTGGCCTCCATCTTCTTGGTAATGGTGGCACTTTTGGATTGGTTTAGAGTAGAAACTGACTGTCTAACAGAGATGATAGGTATTGGGAATTAACTGTAAATAATGTCTACATAGTTTATAGTATAAAAAGACAACACAGCCCCAGGGGCAGGCAGTGTGCCTTGAGCTGACCTGCTGAGAGCATCATGGCTGGTCAGGAGAACATGTTATAGATAAGAAAAATAAACAACCTTGAGAACAAAAGCCAAGGAACTCCGACTCTTTCTTTGATCATTTGGCTGTGAAAAAGGACTCTTGGGATCGTCCTAATCAGGCAAATCCCGAGAGTGCCCCTGTTGTGCTCAGGGGCAGACAGAGGCTGATAACAGCACCCAGATCCAAGCTGGGCATGGACCATGCTGAGCAGAGCCCAAGGGTTGGGTGGGAGAGATCAGAAAAGGCTGGCAGAGCCAACAGCTCATTCCCATACTCCTAGACTCCAGTGCCTGGAGGGTACCACTACAGGGGAATGTACCAGCATCAGAAATTATCCTGGGAGTTAACAGTGTCTGACAGAGGGATGGGTATGGCAAAAAAAAGGTTGCTTGCCTTGCAGAGGGGCAGTGTACACCAGCAGGGCAGCCTGAGGGACTGCCAAAGCCTCTTTACCTCCTGCACACAGAGCACTCTGCCAGCAGTACCCATCACAGCCCCTCCAGGGCTTGCCTCCTGCCCACATTCTTACAGCTGCAGAGGAGCTGAACCCCCTGTCACAGCACTGACACCATTTGCATCCAGGCATCTACAGCTGCTCAGAGTCCCTTCTGGTAGCATTTCTGTTATTGTTTGAGGGTAAAGCCTAGAAAGCTCTGCTTCTCTGCAGAATGGGGAAGAGACTTTCACTTTCAGTCCATGCCTACTTTCATCTCAAGAACATTGTTGATTACAATCCAACTCGGCCTCACACCTCCAGTAAGTCCATGCCTGTCAGGCATGTGACTATCACTTGAGGCTCATTGGGAGAAACTAATCCATGGCTGCTGGGTGCAGTCAAGAGGCACAGGCGGGGGGGGGGCACCTCTGTTCTCACGCTCCTTACACTCCTTTCCAAATGATTCCATAAAAATTGCTGTAGGAAAAGGGCACCATGGAGCAAAGGAGCCTGTGCTCTAACCCAGGGTGGCTTTTTGTGTTTTGGAGGTGTCCATGGGAAGCTGTCAATGAACCTCCACTGGAGAGATGGAACTCCCCACTTGTGCAAAGCAGTTGGAGGAGAGTGCTCAGACAGAAAGGGCAAAGAAACACTCAGCTCCCAACCTTGTAAGGATTAACAGCAACTGGGAGAGTAATGGAACAGTTCTCAGACACTGTTTTTAACCCTGCACAGTGGTATGCAGAGAATACCACTGCAGGGGAATGTACCAGCTAAAGGAAGGAGGCTGAGTCAAGTGAAATTTCAGCAAGGAAAGTATAGAGTAGATGTGACCAAACAGGCACCTTTTGTAACGTGCAATGTGTGCCCACTGTGAAATGGGAAATACTGAGTGCCTGAGACAGGAGTGGTAACCAAAGGTTGGTCTATTTGCCTCCAATGCAAACATTTACTGTTTTGGTTTTTTTTCCTAGTTAATGCTATTAAATGAATACTCTCCTCACTGATATTGTTTATTACCCATGAATACAGAAAGCCTTTTCCAGAAATGTCTGGACTGCCTGTCCCTGCTGCAAGGAGTTATGAACCTGGCAGGCTAAACAAAGGCCCAGCATGGGCCAGAAGGGGAGGGTCAGGAGAAAGGAGAAACAGCTATGCTGATAATTCAGGTCAGGCTCTTGGGTTCAGCCCTTTGCTTAACAGCAAAAGGTGTCCTTTCTTACCCTATATTATCTCACACACAAAGAATAAAGGACAAGGTGAAATCTAAGAAGCAGTAAGTGAAGTTCAGCCCTTTTGGCAGGGCAGCTCAGCAGCTGAGAGAGGTGACAGCAAAGCGCACTTCAGTCTTGCTGTGTTGGTGCCATGTGCTTGCTGAGAGGAGCTAAGAAAAGCAATCACTCTTCCACCAGTGGAGAGCTGTATTGCAAGGCAGTGTGAACACAAACACGGGCCTTAGAGCATCTCTGTGCTCCTCACTGGACAAAGCTGCTGAGCGAGTCTTTAAGAGAGAAGGAGCAGAGACCCTGGGGATGCTCTGTTTGGGAGTCATGGCAGGGAAAGGGGTGGCAAAGCAAGTCACTGAACAAAGCATTGTGAGAAGAGCTGGGAAATGGTGGTACTTTAACCTGTACTGGTCCACCAGATGCTAAAGGACATCTGACACGTGCCTAAGAACAGGAGGCAAAATTCGTGTTTCCTGAATCTGTGCTATGGTGATGGGAAGTGGAAGCATGGTAGAGCACACAGTTCACCACCCCTAGGGTGCCAAGCCCCAGGTACTCTTCTGCAGTACCTCTTAGCACTCATGTTCCCCATAGGATCTTCTCTAGGTACTGTTTGAAATTTGGTTGACACAAAACCTTCCAGATTTGCTATGGCTTAGTTTTAGTTACCACCCTCCCACCTCCTGGTCATTACAGCTGTGCTCCTCGTTAGACCCTCTTGTCAGCTGACACTAGATCACTACACAGTGTCAAGCAAGAGTGATGAAACAGGGGTCAAGGACACATTGCATCCCAAACCCTTTCTTTGCACATAAAATGTGCCCTAGAAGGTTCCCCACCTGCCTTCCAGGTGCAAAAAGGCTGTAGGGGGAGGAAAATTTTGTACAGGTTTGGCATTTCAGGGAGGAAAAACTGCCCTGTGAGAGCAGCACAGCAAGATAATAAGATGACAATAGGATAATGACACAATGCATCCTGCTCAGTGCACAGTGTCCCCATGATGGGGTGAGCTGAGCAGCAGGAACAGACAACACGTGCAAACCACATCCTGTGCCTGTGGCTGCACTGCTGCTCCCTGCTCTGTTCTCTGTGTCACTCTGCACAACGGGTTGTACCCTGTATCTGCCAGGGGCGTGGGATGTGCCCAGGGATCCCACCCTATTGTTCCCTCTCTCTGTCCAACAGCTTTCCCCAGCCCCACTGCCACTGTCAGCCCATTCCACCCTAGCAGGGATGGGGGAGACCTTCCTGCCTCACTCGGGCCATCTTCCTTGGCCTGTCCCTCTGCAACGAAAGGATCCTGATCCATCAGGTTGCAGCTCAGCAGAGGTGCCAGGATGGGATGAGCCCACATGCTGAGGATGCAGGCAGGGCTGCTCATGCTGCTGGGTGTGGCCACCACATGTTATTGTCTTGGTTCCTCTTTTCACAAGCACCAAGGTGCAAACTCAGCAATATCATCTGTGTCACAGGCAGCACCAGACTCCTCTGGGGACGGCTGGGTGACTGATATCTGCAGAGTGTGACAAGAGCCTGCAGGGCCTACAGGTCCCTGTTGCATCCCACTGTACATGACACAGACAGATCCTGGTCTTAGTGTGCACCTTGAAAACAAACAGGAAAGCCATGGTTGCACATGCTGGCCTGGGAGAACAGCTTCAGCAGGGATCTGGGCAATGGGAAGACACTCTGGGCAGGAGAATATCCTCTGCTGCAATTTTAGCCCTTCTGTTTTGCCTGACAGTGTGCTGTGCTTACACTCTCTGCCACCACACACATTTTCCCTGGAAACAGGCTCCCGTGACACCTCGCACATAGTACAGACCCTGATGTCACTTCACATCAGCAATTAAAGTTTCTCATCCCGTTCCCTGTACTCTGTCACAGCCACTAGATCAGCTGTTTTCTCTGGCCTGCATCTACCCAGATACAGCACCACAGCGGACCAGGATGACAGCGTTAGATGCTAGTTTAATGATTTTTATCACCTAGCTCCAAGTTTAATGATTTTTATCACCTAGCTCCAAGAAAATTAGTTTAGAGAAATACTCCAAGAGAGATAGAGAACATTGCAAGGTCACAGTTCCTGCACCCACAGCTCAATTGCCAGACAGTGCAGCCTCCTGAGAGGACGGACAACACGTGAGCCTGCAAATTCCCACTGACTCTGCTGGCATCAAAGTGTGCAGCCAGTGAAGGAAGAGCCCAGCAGAACCCTGGGGGTGCCCTGATCCTTCCAGCACCAAGGAAGCACGCTAAAGAGCAATCCCAGAATATTATAAGTCCTGTCCCCAGGCTCTCCTGGACACCCAGGGACTCAGCTCATGGCTCCCCAGGCCTTGCTCGGGCACCAGCACCCATCTCCTCTGTGGTGAGGACATGGCAGGCTGACACTGTGCAAGGACAGATGGACACCTTGTATTTCCAGCTCCATGGAGGAACGCTACAGACTCTGCAGAGGCTTTCCCAGCACTCCAAGCTTTGCTGCCCTCCATCCCCAATCAGAGCTCTGCCTGACCACAACCCAACTGGTGGACTCGGGCCCCAGTGTGGACATCAGCCTTCTCCGATACAGCTGCTGTATCCTGCACGCCATCAAGTTGCACAGCAGCTCTGCAAAAGGAGCACAGCAAAACCTTCTCTTGGGGGCAGAGGAGGGAGCACTGCTTACCTCTTCCCTGGGGTTTTCCATAGTTGTTGGGAGAGGGTTTACCACGATTTTGTGCTGCCAGCAGAGGTGTGAGGAGCAGGAGAAACATCCATTGCAGGGCCATGTTTGCCTGTGTTCCCAGGGCAGGATTGAGGTCTCAGCTACCCTGGCTGCCTCACTGCACACCCATCTGATTGTGAGTGCTGTGAGCACGGAAAGGAAACAGGCACACAGAGAAATCACATATGGTGCAAGAGGCTTCCTCACTGGAGAGGGAAACTCCACCAGTGTCAGCGTTGCCTCCTTTGTCTTTCAGCTCCATGACTCTTTTGCAATCTTGCTGCCTCAGATTTCTTATCCAAAACCACAGTTTTTAGGTCTTCTGTCAGGACCAGCTATTAACCACAGCTGGGGTGTCTCCTCTCCCAGCACAGATCTCAGAAGGACTTGCGAGGTGTTCTGGTTCGTGACTGCGCTTTAGCAGGAAGATGTGGCTTCCATAATCACCCAGATATTCAAGCAGTGACTATGCCAGGACAATCCTCACCTCTTTACTGCCTTGATAAGGAGTGTGATAAAAGGGACTTCTGAAGGGCACAGATGATCTTAATTACCTGGCAGCATCTACCATGGATGGGAAAGCCAAGGTTTTGGCAGGAGTGGTTGGGTGCTCAGGACTGGCCAGAGAGCAGATGCTTGGGCAAAAAGGGGACAAGAGCCCTGGAGGCCTCAAGCTCAGCTGCTGTGGCACATGGTGTTGTCAAAACTTGGTGGGAGCAGGAAGGACCATGAAGGGGTTGGAGGCCAGCACAGGCAGGGGGGCAGAAAAGGGACTGCTGGTGAGGCTGTCTGTGCAGCTGAAGGCTGATGGCACTGGCCACAGCAGCAGACCAAACCATCAGAGGAGGTCCAGGGTAGGAGCTGATGAATTTGTGTTTCCCCAGCCACCTTGCTGGATGTGTCTGGTCTGCATCCCAACTGAAATACAGAACTATGAGAAAAACAAGCCCTCAAATAAGGGCTTCTCTGAGGCTTCACAGCCAGGCTGTAGTCCCCTGTGATGGCTCTCCTCTGTTGTGCTCCTAGCAAGGACTGGTGCCTGCACACCTGGGGTCTGGGGCAGAGCTGGCAGGGCCAGGAGTCCCGACCTCCATGAACCTGCCTTTTTATTTCCTTTGCTCGGATATGAAGCTCACCCGCAGAGAGTTCACTGTACTCAAACATATTTGCCCTGGAAAAGGAGTCTTGGGGCTGCAAGTGCACAGACAGGACCCTGGCATGGCAGCAGGGCACAGCCTGAGAGGTACCTGGGAGGTAGGTGTGCTCTGTCTCAGGTATCTGGGAGGTTTGGAGAGTGGTGGGAAGCAACTGCTGCTCTGCTTCCAGCAACAGCAGCAACTCAGAGGTCACCTCTCCCCTGCCCCTTTGTGCATCTGGGCCTTTCAAGAAAAAAATTAAAGAGCTGCAAAAGCAAACAGTGTCAGTAGGAATAGATTCTTCAGCTTGGAAGATCTTTGCAAAAGGAGTAGGAGAATTCCATAGTTAAAAAAGTCCAAAAAAATCACGTCCCTGGTCCTACTCTGCACTGCTCCCATCAGAACAGTGGCTCTCAGCTCCTATGTTACCATTATCTGGCATCTCTGAAAATCCTTCATGGCCCCACATGAAACCTCAAAAGCCATGGACGAAGCAAATTGTCAGGAAACTTTCTAGTTCTTCACACTTCCCCTTACTCCACATCACAAAAATTCAGCCTTGAGTGTAACCCAGGTTCTGGCAGGGAGGATGGAGGGGTGTTGCAAATCAGTTCTGCTTTCTCTGGAGGGTCCAACGTCTTCTGGTCACACCAGGCGAAGTGAAAGCCACACAGACAGCTGCATCCAGCAGGTCTGGCTCAGCTGGAAGGATGGGCAGGATGGATCTCAGCAGGTGTGGACAAGGAGTTGCATCCTGCTGCAATGCCAGGGACCAGGCATGCTGCCAGGAGTGTGCCCTCTTTCACCACAAACCTTGCAGAGCTCTGGCACTGGAGCCATTTTTGCAGCAACCGTGTCACTCCAGGGACATCACTCTGCTCGAGGACACGCTCTCCTGTCTACGCTGCAGACACTGTGGCAGATCTGGAGTTCTTGAAGTGTTTGCAAAAAGGGCTGCTGGCTGCTTCTACTGTCTGTTCTTTGCTCACTTTTTTGTTTGCCTTATCAAGAATTTACGTCTTATTGCTCTGATACTATTTTTGTCCTCTAGACATGATTTCTTCTCTTTGAAGGAGCCTCTCTGTTTTGAATAACCTCTGGCCCTGGTGGTTATTCCTGCTGCTTTGTCTCTACCTTTTGATACCAGGAGCTCTGAAAGGCTGCCTTAACTCTTCGCAGGATTGCTGGACACTGTGACCGTGCTGCTTCATCTGTTTCCTCATTTCCACATATTTCCCCTTTTGATGCTAATTAAGATATGCCTGGACTTTTCAGTCTTTGGTAATTATGCAATGTCATGGAAACAAATCATGTTGTGGCAGTCCCCATCAGGCAGCCCTTTCCTGGGAACATGCTTGGCCCATATTTCCCATACAGAGCTCAGTTCCCCATCTTCCTCCCAGTCTTGTGGTGCATGTGGAAAGCCACACACTTGGCCCTGCCTGGTATTGCAAACCAGTCATAAGAGTACTTAAAGACCAACAGCAGTAGCACTATACCCTGCTCCTTTCTTTCATTAGGGATTTCTGTTCCCAAAGGCGTATCCATGGTGCAAAGAGGTCTGCATCTCTCCTCTGAAGCAGGAGCCCCTCACTGGGGCCATACCTTGGAGTAACACATAATCACAGAATGAGCTGAGCTGGAAAGGACCCACATGGATTATCAGGTCCAAATTTTTGCTGTGCACAGGACTTCCCCAAGAGTCACACCATATGCCTGAGACCACTGTCCAAACTTCTTGAGCTCTGTCGGGCTTGGTGGTGTGTCCACTTTTCTGGAGAGCCTTTTCCAGTGCCCAAACACTCTCTGGGTCAAGAACCTTTTCCTAATACCCAACCTAAATCTCCCCTGACGCAACTGCAAGCCATTCCCTCAGGCCCTGTCACTGGCCACTGCAGAGAAGAAACCAGTGTCTGAAAGGTCTCTGCCTGCAGCTGGAAGTCAGTGCTTGCACCCATACATAATCCTCCCCTTCATGACACCCTCCAGGAGTGGCATCTGGCTTGCCAGCCCTCCCCTGACATGGAACACACAGAGCTGCTGGCACCAGACCGGCCCTTGCCCCATGAGTGTCCCAGCCAGGGAAGAGGGCCCTGGGCCGTGAAGGCCGCTCATGGGCAATGCTGCCCCTGCAGCTCACTCAGAGGAGGCCTTGTGGGTTTCAGTGTACAGCTGGAGGCACTGAGGCAGACAGGGAGTCAGAGAAGGGCCCAGGGGAGGAAATCAGCACGGCAGAAGCCAATTTCAGTGCCGAGCCCCAGGATGGTGAAGCAAAAGTGGCGCTGTCCTTCCTCCAGCTGGACAAGGCCTCAGCACTCCTGGCCTGCTGCCGCGAGTCTGGTTGCATTGACCAGGGAACTGGGAAGTGACTCCTGTGACTCCAGGCTGGGACAGGGGCAGTGTAGGGAGCTGGTCTGTCCCCAGGCTAGGCTGCAGCTGGGCTGGCCCAAAAGCTGGATATTCAGCTGTTTTGAGCTCACACACAGATCTGAGGGGTTAATACGAGCTTGTACTTAATTTTATGACCCCAAACCAGTGGCCACAAATATGCCAGTCACCTGCATGCCCATCCCCAGCCTGGCAACCCCTGCCCATCATGATGCAGCTGTTGAATGGAAGCTTGTGGGATTTCAAATGTTCAAGGATGGGGCCGGACTAGATGGGCCTTAGAGCAGCTTGGTCTGGTGAATGGGATCCCTGCCCACAGTAGTAGGGGTGGAACTAGATGGTCTTTAATGTCCCTTCCAACCCAAACCATTATTTGATTCTATGAATTGTGTGTGTGTGTGAGTGCCTGCTGCACACTTACAGTCTGAACATGAGATTAGGCTGCCAGGAGGGGCAGAGGAAGGAAAGACATTCCCTTGTCTCTTCCAGTATGTATCAAGCCTTTCCATCTGACACATGCATTCCAGAGTTCCTTCAGCACTGACACCTAGGGTCCATGGTGAGTACTTTTAGCCTCAGGGTCAGCTAGGTCCTGATGACCTGGTCAGAGAAGGTCCAAGATGACCTGCCAGGACCCCCTAGCACTTGACACCAGCAGGTCCCCCCCTCTCAGCTGGCACATGTCCCTCAGATTGTTGTGCACGTCTAGACTCCCATCTGGACTCCCTAAATCTGCTCTAGCCCTGCTGTCACCCCATGACTTTACTCCTGCCACCACTGGGTCCCACAGCCATGTGGATCACCCCCCCCCCAGCTCTTCTGTACCATGAAGAGCAGATTCCTGTACCATGAAACTGGGCTCCTTTTTTGCTTCTCACATGACGAATCTCTACTCCCAGGGTTCACCCACAGAGCCCAGCACTTTGCTAAGACCTGCTTTGAGATCTGAAAGGAAGCCAGGAGCAACTTTGCTGAGCAGCAGCTCAGTGATACCTGAAGGAAAAGGAGAGGAGGATACTGCTGCTGCTCAGCTGTAATGAGACAGGCAGGACTGACTGCATCTTGGTGCTGGTCCAGAGCTACCCCTGGCCTGGCTCGGCACCTCAAGACATATGAGACGCCTGGATCAGCAGTATCCCCAGAGAGCAGAAGCCCCCAGGATGAGTATCTATGAACACCCAGTGTCTCTTCTTCCTGCTTAGCATGACCCTGACAGAGCTCATAGGTCCATGTCCCCATCAGGATCCTACAGCTGATCCTCCAGACCAGGCCACCAGCAGGGCCACCCAGTCACAACTCCAGTACTGTCCCAATGTCCCATACACATTGCTATGTGCTTTCAGCCTTGAAGGATTCATGGGCTTTGTGCCCCGTGGTCAGTTCCTTGTTACCATAGGCTATCTGATAGCCACCAACCTGGATCTGCTTGACAGATCCAGGCCTGACAGCCAGATGACCTCAAAGAAGACCTCAGCAACTGCAAGTTCTATAGAAGCAATCCCAAATCCAGCCTCTGACACCTTAACCACCCCTCTGTGCCTCCCCTGGGAGCAGCAAGCACCCAGGGAACTGCTCAGTGTCAGTGCCCACAATGCAGGCAGCTGGAAATCCCCTTTTCTGCCCCAGGGCTGACTCAGCACCCTGGGGGGCTGTTTGCCAGCACATGGTCCCTGTCCTCCTTCGGGCCAGCCAGTGCATGCAGGGGGAGCCGCCTGGCTCCACAGAACTTGTGCACAGCCCTGACCACTGCCCCCTCTGAGAGCTTAATCAAAGCAGCTAATGTACTGGCCCTGGCTGCTCTGTGCTGCTCCCAGCCAGAACAGGGGTTTATGCTGCTTCAGCTGTAGATTTTTTTCAGCGGTTTTGATGCACTGCACATGTGCACATCATTTGTCCACATGGATGAAACACCGGAGTGGTGTTCCTGCAGCGAAGGCTGGAGTCACAAGCAGAATTCTCCCCTTCTCCTTTTGAGCTGCTATGGGGTAAAGAGAAGAAATGGCTCTTGGGGTTCATAGTGGACTTGGAGGCCCAATATTTGTTTTGAGTCTAAGTTTAGAATCCTGGAGTCCTTCCTTCTGAGTGACCCACAGCCACTGAAACTCATGGCCAGGTTGTCCCAGGCTACGGGTCCCAGCCCCTCCTTCACCTTCACCTTCCCATGACCCAGAAGAAGCAGATTCCAGGCTGACATGGTGTGATCTCCTGTCTGAAACCTGCTTGGGTGGCTGCAAGCAATGCACAAGGAACCTGAAACAGCACTGCCTCCCCAAGACATATCATCATCTCTAGTGCCCACTCCCCCCACCCCTCAGGCCTGAACTGACAGGTCTGACTGCTGGAGGCAGCCTGGGTCCTCCTGAAGGGCTGGTGTAGGCTGTGGTGAACACAGGAGGAAGCCTGCAGTGCAGTGTCCCAGCACAGGTAACCCACAGACCCTTCACAGGGATGCGCTGAAATGACAAGTCTGGGTAGCAGGAAGCTCAATCAGCACCTTTTTTATTAATATGCATCATAAATAAAGAAATAAATAAAGGCGAGACACCTCATTCTAACAGGGAAATACAAATTAAATATGGTGCAACATCCGCTAAGCGATGTACAAGCAGGAGGTAACCTAGCAAGACCAGGGCCCCTTGCCATGGTGAAGCCAGCCCAGGCACGATGCTGTGAACAGCGTCAAGCCGGCCATGGCACCAAATACTGGCATGGCCTTTCATTAACACTGTTCCCCACCTGACAGGCAGGTGAAGATCCCCACTACAGCAGGCGGCATGAACATGGCAAGGAAGGGGTTGACTGGCATTGCCTCTACCAAGGACCCCAGGACCTCCAGTATCCCCTTGTGTTTGTGCACAACACTTATCCCCCCCACCCCACGGCACTGCTCAGCAAGACCAGAAACCCTGTGCCAAAGGGAGCACCACCCCTCCCTCCCCAGGCTCCCCAGCTCCCTCTAGGAGCAGCCCCAATCTGCTTGCTGAGAGCACTGCCCCCAAATCCCTAGCCCAGACAGGGACCCTGCCCTCATTCCCTCCCCTCCAGCGCCCTCCACTGAGCATTCCAGGGCTTCCCAGGCACTGGTTCCCTGCTCAGTGTGGAGGGCACAGGACCTCCCCCCAAAAGCACCCATCTCTGCACAGGGTGGCACTACCCATCCTGGACCTACGTAACACTGAACAACCCCGTTGCCTTCCTCACAACCCCACACACCCCTTTGCTCCACACTCACACACATACCCCGTCCCCCTCCCCTGGCTGTGGCCACGCACAGCCCCAGTCCTGCAGTGTGGCACTGCCAGGCCACTTGTCCCGGTACAACCCCACCAGGAGCCAGTAAAGCACACTAGGACAGGGATGCTCCAGTGTGAGGGAGCCTACCCCAATAAACACAACCCATCAACCCAGCCTCGCAGGGACCCTGCCAAAGCAGGGTGCTCCCACCCCTTCCGCTGAGGATGCTGGGGATGCTGGAGGCTGCAGACTGCACTGCCACCCCAGGGAGGGGATGGCAAGATCCTGCACCCTCCAGCATCCAACAGCGGGGCAGCGCTGCCCTGGCAGGGACTGCCTGGGTTCCTGTAATGTACAAGTCCATGGCCTGTGGGTGCTGCAGACAGTGTGGGGCGGAGGGGGGGGTCAGGCGGTCCCTGGTGTGGCTGCATGCATGGCGATGCCTGGCAATACGAGGTGCAGCTCGCAGAAGACCCCGGGGGGCTAAGTTGGCCTTTGGCAGCTGCACAAGGAGGAGCAAGAAGGAACCACCTACGGTTACTGTATTCTGTAATGGCAGGAAAGGTAAGAAACTAGCAAGAAGCTGTGTTTGTTCCTTTAGCAGGGTAGGCTACCCCAGAGGAGCCTCAGCAGCCCAGGGAACTGTGCTTGGCCTCCTAAACGTGTCAATAGTCCTCGTCCTCAGGGTGGGTGACATACATGATGGGCACCAGTCCCTTCTCGGAGCCAAGGCTGCACTGCAGCCAGTCACCATCCACCTTGGAGATGACCTGCAAAATATCCCCTTTGTTGAAGCTCAGTTGTCCTGCCTCAGTGGCAATGTGATGGCAAAGAGCTTTCACCTCACTGCAGGCAGAAGAAAAGTAGGGTTAGCTCACCTCAGGACACTCACCCCTCCCAGGGACCACCACAGGCCCAGGGGGAGAGGAAAACACCCCCTGCTTTCCTCCCCAGCCAGGCTCCCAGCTGCCCCCCCAGCTCCCCATCACCTGCAGATTGCAGAGTTGTGGCGGATGGATGCACAAGCTGCATCACTGCCCCAAACCATTCTCTGGTCCATGACTATAAAAGGGGCCAGGCAAACTGCTACAGGTAGAGCCGTGCCACCCTCAACCTAACACATTCCAGCACCTGCAGGATTGTCCACTTGGTGTCACTCACCAGGTAGGGTGAGGAGACATCCCCTGGGCTGGTCGTGCCACAGCAGGTGCTTCAGGTGGTTCTGGATGGGGAGGGTCTGGCTCCGGGGCTGCTTCACGCCACATGCTAGCCCCAACTGTCTGGGCCACCAGCTGGAAGACAGACTTGTCCAAGCTCAGCCAGCCAGAGGGCAACCTGGAAGGAGACAGAAGCAGTCAGTGGCAGGAAAAGTGCACCCAGGGAACAGAGCAGCTGCTCTCATGGCAAGGTCACACCTTAGAGGTTTGGCTTCACTGCTAGGCAGTGGCCCGGGTCTCCAGGGGGGAGGGCTCAGATGTAGCACCACAGCCTGAACCGGGAAGAACATTTCCAGTGGTCATTTTCAGGAGCAGTAAGGGTGTATAGAGGGAGTGGCAGTGCACAGAGGTCTCAGCTACTGGGGACAACTTCACCCCTCCCCCACACCTGTTGTAAGCAACAGGGATGGCTCCATGTTCTGTTCTCAACAAGTGGTTTTGGGAGGGATGAGGAGATGATGGGGCCATGTAGCAGGGTTTAGATGCCAAGGCAGTGGTAGAGCCAGGCACAAGAGGAAAGCCTATGAGATGGACTGAGCAAGGGTATGGGAGGAATTAAGGCAGGCTGTCAAGACTGAGCAGGGTTACAGACCCTGATGTACCACCACAGTGTAGCCCAGTGGTCAGTTCTTGGCCTGACTTCCACCTGTACTGCCATACTTCAGGTTAACCAGCCTTTCTCAGACCCAAACCACCCCTGTCCTTACCTGTTTGGTTGCCTGGGCTCTTTTTGTACCTTCCTGGACCCAAACAAGTGTCCCCACTTGATGGGCTGGCTGCCCTCTGATGCACTGGTGCTGCTGTCCTCTTGGGGGGCTGCTGCTGCTCCCACTCTTTGCTGAGCCTCCTTCTCCTTGCTGCGCTTTAGCTCTGTAAGCACAGAGTCTGGGGGGCTGCCCATCCAGAAGGGCCAGCTCCGTTCCTTCACCTCTTCACCAACCACTACCTGCTGGGGCTTTTCCAAGGGCTCTTCCACGGCTTCAGGACTTGGCTTGCTGGCTGTCTTGGGCCTCTCCTCCAAGGTGCCCTCAGCAATGGGACAAGCCTCTGCACCCTCCACCACCCCTTCTCGGGGAGGTGGTGCCTTCTGGGTCTCCACTGACCTGGGTGCAGGATTCAAAGCTGCCTTCTTCTTCTCAGAGCGCATGAACTTTGAACCTTCAGCTGAGCTCTCAATGTAAATCTGAGAGGTCTGCATGAGCTGGTACCACCAGCCTGCCTGCTTGTCCTTCTTCCCCTCCCACGTGCTCTCTCGCATCTTGCTCTGCTCTTCCTCCCTGTCACCTTCTCCGCAGGAGGCCCCCACTCCCTTGACTCTCTTCTCACTCACAGCTTGCTGTGGGCTGTGCCCTGGTGAGATGTCACCATCTCTGGCACCCCCTTGGCAAATTTCAGGGGCGGCGCTGCAGCCATCAGGATCCTCACTGCTGCCCCGGGTCCGCATCAGCTGCAGGGTGGAGTGCACGGAAAGCAGCAGGTCCTGCTTCACACGCAGCAGCTCCTTTTGCTGCTGCTGCTCTTTGCCCATCTGCATCAGGTGGTGCTCAAAGAGGAGGTCTAGGTTGAAGGGCAGCAGGGAGAGAGGCTGAAGCAGGAGCAGGAGCTCCTCAAAAAGAGGTTGGCACACACTGTGAGATAGGCACAAGAAGCCCACTGGTTGGTAGTGTGCCAGGATGATGTCTGTAGGAAAAAAGACATTAATTAGAGGAGACATTCTTGCCACCATTGCCAAGCCATCATGAAGCTGCTGAAGCTATGAGGAAAGGAGATGGACACCAGTTTTTGGTCACAGTGTGAGGCTCAGGCCTGGGTCAGGCACTACCAGATACTCTGTGACCTCTCAGCAAACTGGCCCAGACAGAGCTTTCCAGTTGTACCTGCAGCCAGCCAGGACTTGCCTGGCAGACTATCAGCCCAGATGACCTCTGCCACCAAATGCCATGGAAGTAGGATGGGAATAAAGAGCACCGAAGGGCTGGCACATGTGAAAATCCTATTCTTCAACTTCTGGAGATGAACAAGGAGCTGCAAATATGGCCAGTACCAGTCCCCTGCAGATAGATGTGTCAGGGACAGCTGAATACAGTCTTTCCAGGGACCTGTCAGGGCTGAACTGTGGGTCTTAGCAGAGAATGAATTAGCATTTCTATCTGTAGCACTAATTGTTCCCTTGATTTAACTGCATCTGCACTCCCCCTCTGTCCTGCTTTATTGTCAGGTCTCACCACCAGGGAGAGAGCTAGGAATGGGATTTGTGGCCTAAGCCCAGCGAGATAATAAATCTACACCACAGACAGGACTTTCACCTTATCTCCAACCCCTCCACATAGCTCTCATCATCCTGACAGCTCCAGCTTTTGCTCACACTTCCATCTCTTAATGATGGCTTGAAATAGACGGCTGTCTTCTCCTTCAGAAAGCCAGGATAAGCATAGACCCTATTCTATTCTATTCTATTCTATTCTATTCTATTCTATTCTATTCTATTCTATTCTATTCTATTCTATTCTATTCTATTCTATTCTATTCTATTCTATTCTATTCTATTCTATTCTATTCTATTGATACATCTAGTAAAATCTGCTTTTACTATGTCAGGTTGTCCTTTCCATTTCTTCCTGTTTTCCATGCCTGAAAAGTTTCAGGTAAGTGTGCACATCTCCAGGCATACCAAACTCTCAGGCACTGGGCAGGGAACATAGAAATTTGGGGAGGCAGAGATCTGATCACCTGCAGGTAGTTTGAGGGATCTGCACTGAAAGCCTTGGGTACTAGCTGCAGGTGGGAAGGAGAATGGAAGTCCAGGTTCAGGTGGAATGAGCTGCATGATGCTTGGACTTCCACCTGGGATTTCCCTGCTACACTGAGACCGTGTACAGCTTAGTCCTTCATCTCAGGGCAAAGAAGAGAAGCCCAAGCTGAGAGAGCAACAAGAGAAACAAATTTCCATCCCATGCTCTATTTGTGTGCAGAGTTTGGCTCCCACTGCAGCCCACAGCCTTCAGGCTCTTACCTTCATGATTGTAAAGGTGGTTGAACCAGAACTCCAAGGACCGGATACTGCAGGAATGGAAAATTAGCAGGGTAAGAAAGAAACAGTGAGAATCTATTAACCCCCTTCATCCTCACTGTTCTGTCACAAGAAGTATGGCTGGAAAGGGGCATTTACAAAGCATGAGCTTGTGAACCTCAGGGAAAGGACAGTGGCTCGGTCCCATCAGCATGCCCTGATCACAGACACCCAGCCTGTCACCCAACATCTACATGGCTTTACATTTGCAACTGTAACCCTGAACAACCATGTTTACAGCAAGCTTCCTCACTCTTCTCCTCCTATGTCCCTGATAGAGCTTTGTTTTGCTGAGAAGAGGCTGCTGTGGAAGAGGCAAATGATCTACAAAACTAAGACCAGAGCTGGTAGTTCAGCGAAAATATGCCAGTGGGAGAGAATGGGGTCACCCTGTGTGGGGAGAGCAGGGCAGAGCTTGTTCCTGCCTGGAGGAGTTCTACAATATCTGGAGATCTTGGGAACTCTGTTGCCACTGCCAGAGGTCTTGCCAGCCACCAGAGAGGAGCAGGGAAACACCATCCTAGCAGTGCTTATCCCTTCACCTACAAAAACATATCACTGCCTTCCTTTAATGTTAAACGCTGCAGAGTGTGCACATTCCTTATCTAAACTAGAAGGGGCAGTCTGGAGTCCTAGACTGGGGCAATTTCTCCTTCAGAGCCTCATGCCTTGGGATCCACTGCAGCTCCAGGAAACAGTGGTTTAAAGAGGAATTTCCAAGAGTAACTCATGCATATATTATGCCTAACCTCATATGAAGTGGGACAGACAGAGTTTTCTCACCTAATTTTTTGGGGCTAAAACAGACTGACCCTGTTCTTCAGTTGGCCACTCATCCTCACTCCTGACTGGGAAGGAGTTCTCTGAGGCCTACAGCTTCTTCCTTCCCTTGCCTGCTTCTGGGAAGTGGCTTCCCAGATTCTTAAGTTTTCTTCACGGTCAACTGTGCCTGCCTGCAGTCAAGGACCAACAGCTTCCAGCCCTGGACAGGGACCTGCAGCCACCCCAGGGTCCTGCTTACTTGAGGAGGCCGAAGATGAACGCGTTGAACCGCATAGTGTGGTTGGTGAGCTCTGTGTACTGGCTGATCTTGCTGTAGAGGCTGTGCAGCAGCTTTGTAGAGGGCCCTGTGGAGAGAAGCAAATTGTTGAGATTAGCTGTGGTGAGCAAAGCCAAAACTGCACCAACCACAGGATGGAGCATCAAGACAAGACAGAGGTTGTCTGGGTGTCCATGTCTGTGTGTGCACTGCCTCTCCACTCCTCTTATACCAACACTTGGACTACACATGGGAGATGGGCTGTGATCCATCCCAGACCACCACTCCAAAACTCTGGGAGAGTTGCATTTTCACAAGGACCTGCCTCCCACACTTCAGTGATAATCACAGCCACTGGCTCAAAATCAGCATGTAAAGAGAAAATTGTGGTGTGTGCTTATAATTTGGGGTGTCCGCAATCATACAGATAACCACAGAGCTGAAGATTTGCCATAATCAGGCCATGAGGCTTCCCAGTATGATGCAGAAACCAATGTGGAATTCATTTCATTGGGGTTTTTTTCTCCTTTTTTTATTGATTTGGCCTGTCACAGGAGAATTTGCAAATTTCAGGGAAATTACAGTAAATACTTGGGAAGAATAGTGCAGTGTGTCTCCCTTCTTGCAAGAGACGGTACATGTGCACCCTGTTCCATGCAGGAAAATGGGTGTTTTGCACTCCCATCCTTAGAGCCAACCTTCCCCAGCACCTCCCAACCACAATTACCACAGGCACTCCTGCACAAGATCCATACCTAGCTGGGTGGATGCCTCCACCACGCTCCAGGGGATGTTCCTCCTCTGGCCGATGATCATGTCCAGGACGTAAGCCTTGAGCCCATCACTCAGAATGTCCCGGACAGCTGGGCACAGGTATTTCAGGATGAGATGCCCCACATTGGGGCTCACGGAGCTGTTCCCAAGTTTGGCCTAATGGACAGCAGGCAACAGGGAGAGTGTTGCTAACCATTTTCAAGGTACAGATGCATGGAAACAGTTCAGCCCCACTACAGACACCCAGCAAGCAACATCCAGGCTCAGCAGCTCCTTGAACATGCAGGGTCTTTGTTTTCACTCCTGATGCTTCATACACCAGTTCTGGATTGTTCTCTGCAAGCTCTTCCCCAGGCTGGGAAGAGGCAGTAACTTCAAAAAAGAACATGCTAGATTGGGAAGATGTCCCAGTCAGAAAGGATGCCTGGTTCTCCCAAAAGGCTCTCCAGATGGAGGAAAAAAAAAGAGCTGGGAATATTCCTGCTGCTGTAGATTTTCTTGTAGTTAATTTTGAAGCAGGATGCACCAACCCACACAGAACTACCAGCACTGAGGGGTTATGGAACACTTAACTCAGTGACATGTCAAGCTCTAACTCCTAGGGATTACTATAAAAAAACAGATAAGGGCAAAATGGATGGCCAGAGCTCAGACTGAGGTGAAGAGGAAGCATATAAGAGCCCAGCACCAGCAGAACAGGGACACATTCTGCTGCTTACAGTCTTTGAACTGCCAAGTGGTCTATCCAAATGGGTCAGGCAATGGTGTTCAGGGCACAGATTTTACCAGCTGAGCTGGAATTATACTGACCAGTTGGCACAGGTTCACAAAAGCCCTGAACTGAAACTGAACTTGGCTTAGGAATAATCCCGTCAGATCTACTGAGCATGGCAGCAACAGGGATGGATGCTGCCTTTTGACAGGTGAATGCTCAGCCCCTGGCCCATTGATGCATAAAGAAACCCAAGGTTAAAACCACAGCATTGTCTGATAAGCAAAGTAATGGGGGAATGTTGCAATTATTCCCCAAACCTACACTGCAAGAACTGGAAAGTCACAGTGAAGCCCTAAAAAGCCATGGGAATCTCAACAGCTCCGGTTATGTTGCACAGAAATCTCTGGATCAGCAACAACTGTAATTAGGACAAAATTAGGCTGGGCTCTGAGATAAGATTGAATGGTTTTGGAATCTGTCCCAGTGAGGTTTGTCCTTGGGGATGGCATGCCAGGGGAGTTGTCATGTCCAAATAGTGTCACATTGCTGCCCAGAGTCGCCTGACTGAAGCCAAGCATTCAGCATTGAGGAGGAGGCACCACAAACATGCTGGGTGTCACAGGACTGCAAACAATGCCTGGTACAAACACAAACAAAATTGCTCTGCTTCTGTGTTATTCCAGAAATGGGGGATGAGGGAGGACAGGCCAAAGACAGCCAGCCTCAGGGCAACCCAGACGCACTTCCGTGTTTTTCCAGAAATGGGAAATGAGGGGAGCACAGGCCTAAGACAGCCAGCACCTTAGATGTATTCTAAATACTCCAATGTATTCATGGTAAGGGCTACCATGGGGGTGACCAACTGCCCCAGATGGGTGAAGTCTGATGCACGTTTTTATAATTATTAAAATGATATGATACCTCACATTAGAATGTGAGATGCTGAGGGATGGGGAACACTGCACTGTGCCCTGGCACCAGTGCCAGACCAGAGTCATGGGACATGTGAAGGAGGGAGACACATCTCTCAATTGTGTGAGAAAAAAGAGCTGGTGTGCTGCATCAGACCAGAAGGGCAGCTGGTCTAGTGTTTCTTCTTGTAAAGAGCCATAATAAGTACATAAAGAAAGAGTTAAGCCAGAAGAAACATACATAATACTTGCCCTTTGTACTTTCACAGCCTACAACTGCTTCCAACTCAGAGTCTAAGCTGGACACTACTCCTATATGTTTAGTAAACATCATTTCCCTGTGTTTTTGTTTCCCTTCCTTGTGTTTTTCTGATCCTCCTTTAAATACATGTATTTACTGCATCATGCAGCAGGAGTTGTCACAGATTTACTATCTGCTGCATGGTGCGCCATCACCTTTGTTTGATTTGTTCTTGGTACTCCTGCCTTCGTTAGATAACCTGTAGTTTTTGACTGGAAGAGAGTGGAGAGGCAACCTTGCTCTGTACTCTCTGTGCTGCTCAGAATGGAGTTGGATGCAAGACATACCTTCACTCCTGGATCCCTGCTGGTTCCAAAGTGAGCCACAATCAGGTCAACAGCAGTATTGATAGCCTTCACCAGACCTAGAGGAAAACAACAGGTCAAAGAGCTGCCTGAGGGGCTGCTGGGATGGACTCTGACAAAACACTCCTGGAAGTAAACAGCCAGGGGCACTGCAAGCCCATGTCAACACAAAAGCCCTCTCTGCCAAAAAACATGCAGAGACTCTCCTAAACCCTTGCCAAAACTCTCCCTGCTGGTTCCAGCACTCGCCTATCAGCCTGCCAGTAAGACAACCTGTCAATATTCCTAAGAGACCGGGACCATCATCTCCACACCCCACGCCCTGAGGCAGCAGAGATGGGATTTGAGGCAATGTGTCTTTTGTTGCCTTGATGCCACAGGGTGGCAGGGCAGAAGCCTTGCATTTGGCAGGTTTTGTCAGGACTTTCACTGACAAGCCAGTGGTGTGTAATCTGTCATCTACACCAGGATAATGTGAGAACAAAACTGAAACAGAAGGGAAAGCTGCCACCTGGTAAGCACATAGCTGGCAAAGGCATGGGAACCTTTCTGCACATCCCTAGCCTCTGAAATGGTAACAAATCAACTGTCAGGTGCTGCCAGCCCTGCCTCTAGCACGGATCCCACCACAGCCACATCTTGTCCTGCTCTGGAGTCTTTTCTCCCACCTTTTTATATAGTTGATACAATTTTGTATTACTTATGTAGGACTGAACAGACTTTTTACCTAAATTACAAAATCTCAGGTTAGCACATCTGCAACATCACACAGATACACACAGATCCACCTTTGTACACAGAGCCTGGGGTGGCAGCATGCCCTGCCTTAGGGTCACACTCCTGTGCCTGTCTGCTCTCTCTGCCTATTCCTGTGCACCTAAGATCCTTTCTAATCATATTTCCTGGGAGAATCAGCTCAAGCACATTCCTTGGCACATTGCATGGACTCACCTTTCTTCTGCAGCAAATCGATGGAGATGGACTCTGTGTTGCCATCTGGGGAGAGGCAGAACTCAGCAGGGGGTTTCTCCGCTAGCGAGAAGTAGTCAGGGAAAAAGTCATTGTAGGTAAGCTGGAGCTGCCTCATAGACTGTCCTGCAGGGATAAGACAGAGGGGACAAGGATCAGCCCAGTCCCACACACTGAAGCAGCAGTCTTCATGCCAGCCTGTCCTCTGCTGGGACAGCAAGGCTACAGGCTTGTTGTTACCCCAGCAGCGGTTTGCAATGTGTGCCTGCACAACTCATCCCCATGGCCTAACCAATATCCACCCCCAGCTTTCCCCACGGGCCCTGGAAGATGCTGTGGAAGGTTCACTCTCATGGGGTGGGGCTAAGGGAAACCTTGCTGCACCAGACTCTCCATGCTACTGAAAGCAGGGTCACAAGTCAGCACAGAGAAAATTATTACTTGTCACACACAGGCATCCACAGACAACAACCTGCATGTTTGCTGCCTGTTCTCCAGGATGGCCTCTGTTTTCAAGGGGTGACAAACACAGGAGTTCTCCCATGTGCTTGACTTCCATCTGTCTGACTCTGTGCTATGCATTTTCCCTTGAAGAAAGATGAAGAAACTGTTTGGGTTGGCAGAGTGAGGTATAAGGCTTTGAGGAATTCCCTCCATGGCTTGAGGCTGGCCTGTAGAATGCTCTTCCTCCCACATACAGGCCACACTGCTCTCCCCACAGGAGTCTCAGAGGTTCAGTCAAAAGCAGCGTGCCCTTGTCAGCCCTTCCTGCACAAGTTCTGGAGGACAGAGAAGACCTTAAGAGCAAAGCCTGGAGAAGACAGAGTCCCATGAAGGTTTTTAGTCTTGTCGGCTGCCTCATGAAATCTACAGGTCAGCATCCAGCACACTGTCAGGGCTGGGGCACATGGTCAGGCACCATGGAGCACAGACCTGAGATCTCCAAGGGCCCCAACTCCTGTGTGAGACAAACTACAAGCTAAGCACTTATTGAAGTCTAAGAGTGCTCCTGGGCCATTCAGTTTGCCCTTCAACCCAGCTCAGGGCTGGACCTGACTGTTCTCATCTCATAGATAAGGAAGGCTCCACAAAGATTTGAACCAGTGAAGAAATTTTCACCTTCCTCTTGAACCCTTCAGCCCCACTGTGAACAGATGAATCATCCCTCCTGCTCTGAGCAGGCAGAGCAGTGATGAATCCAAGCTTAACCTGAGCCTCAAGGAAACTGCACCTGAGTCCCAAGGTCACCTCCCAAGACCCCCCAGCAGAAAGGTGGTGCGCACCGTTCAGCTTGCAGTGGAAATGGCTGGTGCTGAGAGCGCCAGGGAGCTCAAAGATGGGGTTGCCCCGGTTCAGCCGAGGCTCTTGCTGTCTCCTGTCCAGGCTGCCTGCTAAGCTGGGCAGCCCTGAAACGCGGTCCAGACCCAGGGGGTTCCTCCGCCTGTACTCCCGCCACTTCAGCGCTTGGGGGGAGAGGTGGTTCGCTGGGATGCCGCGGGCAGTGAGCACCAGACAGGATGAGGAGAGCACACGGGAAGATGCGGAAGGGAAACGGGAAGGGAGAGTAAGAGAAAGACGGAGGACAGAGAAAGAGAGACAGCACATTACTCAGAGGTCCAGCAGCATTTCAGGACATTAGCACACGCACATGGAGGCAAGTGGATGCCACTGCCTGGCAAAGCAGGGCAGGAGCTTGGGTGTCCTTGTGGCTGCAGGTACAGAGGCAGTGGGTTTGGGGTGCAAGCACCTGGCACGGGGTGCTGTAAGATCAGCAGCCCACACTGTCCTCTCTGGAGACACAGTGTAGGAGTTGGGATTGGAGGGACATGTTCTTATTGCAGGTCTTCCTGTAGCATCCAGATGCAATTTTACTCTGGTTATAGGAAATGGTGGCACTATAGGGAGCAGACATAGCTACAGGGAGCTGTAGATGATCCAGACTAGCGGGTCCTGGAGGAATGGGTACCTACCATTGACAGGCCGTATTCCCATGCTGCTCAGGGGACCAGAGCTGCTGGTCTCACTGCCACTTCTCCAGTGTGAATCTACATGGCTTCCTACTCTGCTCATGGACATGCCACCCACTGAGAGGGGTGGGAGGGACCCACTGTGGAGCCTGTATTCGGAGAGTGGTGGGCTTGGCTCCAGCGGGGCCTCCTTCTTGGGAATCAGCTTGGGGTTCTCCTTTTGCCTCAGGGTGTCAGCTTTGGTGGCTTTGGAGGGCTGCATGGCACTGACAGCAGGAGACGACCTCGTGGGAAGCAGGTTAGCAGAGAGGGGGCAGGACCTGCTTCTGGGGGGCTGGCTGTCTTCAGCTCTCTCTGCAGTGGGCGAGGAAGAGGAGTCCACGCTTTGGAAGAAAGGCACGTTGCATCGCACGGGGGAGTAGCTGCCCAGTGGGGATGGACGGGTCGTTTCGGGGCCAGGCTTCTTGATGCCCCCATCACCGCGCGAGGCAGCTCCGTCTGCTGAGCGCTGGGTCACGAGCGTGCCATGGGCTTGGCTCCCCGCCACCGCCGCCTGCTCTGCCGAGGTGGCCAAGGCTGAGGACTGGGAACTGGAGATCTGCTGGCTGGCAGGCCGGTTGCTGGACAAGCTGTAGAGCTGGGAAAGGCTGGAGGCAAAATGGCTGTGCAGGGCACGTGCCTTGGGTGGCTTGCTGAAATGGTGCTGAAAAACAAAGGGCTGGATGGGCAGAGTTGTGGGACGCTGGTCCTTGCTGTAGCGTACCACAGGCTTGCTGTCTGTGCCACCACCTTCAGGGAGAGAAAGGGGAAGGAAGTGTGAGGAATACGCAGAGCAACAATCATCCTCAGCCAAACAGAATACAGGCAAAAGGGAATGTGCTTTCTGTTGCAGGAGGAAGAGGATGAGCTAGAGGCCAGTTACAGAGTGGTTCAAGTCTGAATTGGTTACACACATCAAGAGCTGGCAAGATAAAATATATGTGGCCCCAAGTGTGGATTTTCCAGCTGTCTGGAAGAGCACAGCACTGCACCAGGACCTTGTCTGTCCTGGTAGGGTCACCAGCTTCACATCCTTTCCCAATCTCTTGCCCCCTGGACAGCACAAAGCCATGGGATGAGGTGCCTGCCCTTGAGCTGCCTCTGCCCGAGCAGTACCACAAAGTCAAGGCCCAACACTTTGTGGTACAGTCAGATTTCTCATCCCAAAGGACTGTCCCCTCCCACATGCACTGTGGACTCGCACAGCCCAGCACAAGCATTTCATGCAATAGCACTGCAGCTCTGCATCCTGCATCACAATATATTGGTGCTGTTGCAAAGGCTGCCTGCTTCCCTTTCTCCTTCCCTCTTCTTTTCCCTCTAACTGCCCCCACTTTGGAACACAGAGCTTCCTTCATCCTTCATGCCTCTACCAGACCTAAACAGGACATTCCCAACATTCCGCCTCCAACCCTGGAAAGTGCCAGTCTGCTCCAGCAAATTATGTGCTAGGATGTCCTGAGGGAGTGTGGTGGGCTGATCTACACACCTCCAGCTCGTGATGGAGCCACAAATATCCGGAGGGACACATCTGAAGTGTGACACACTGTGCATTCAGTGCAAAACACACACAGCACTGGATGCATACGTGGGGCTGACTGAGATCCCTGATCAGCCCTGGTGTACCAGCTGCCTGTGGGGTATTCCAGACCTTTCTCCCTATAGCCAGATTTTAGCAGGGCTTGCTTTTCCTCTAGCCCCTCTAGGCTTGCATGCTGCTCTGGGCTGGAGCATGGCAGATTTGCCTCCATCTCGAGCTGCAGGCAGGAGCTTCCTGCACGGCCCTGATGCCTGCCTTGCTGTCACAGTGCAGAAGGAGGGACCCCATCGGGGGGGTGGGCAGCAACTGCTGGGATATATTACCCTGAAAGCTCCTGTCTGCCCCCTCCTCCCTGAGCAGGGCCTGCTCCTTCCAAGCCCTCCCTCTGAAGCTAAGAGGGCTGCTGCCATGCTGCCCTCTCCCAGCGGAGACCTGCCTTAACTGCCATCCCACCCCAAGCACACATTCAAGGCTCAATAAACAAACAGGACAATAAGTAAAAAACTTTTGCTCCAAAGGCCAAAATCTCTTCCACCCCTACCATGGCAATAAACCACATTTTCTTACCTCCTGCCAGAAATTTTCAGAACATTAAGTGGAGACAGTCTGTTAAGGCATAACAGTTTTTTGACACAGTAGGGGCTATTTACTGCAGTGGTCTGGTTAGAGGCATTTTAGAAGGGCTTTTACCTGTGAAGCAGGTATAATACCTGCCTAGAGCAGAGACAGAGGCCTCCCACAGTGCTGGAGAAATGGCTATACTTCCAAAGGGAATGTCACACAGCTTCTTGAACAAGTGACAGCACTATCAAGGTGGAATACAATTCACATATTACAGGCTTCCCCACAGAGCTAACTGTGACAGTAGCTCGCCCTGGGAGCCTTTGCTGCAATCCACAGCACTGTGCAGGACATGACCAGGATATTCCAGCAGAGATGTACAGGTTAGACTCTGCAGGACTCACTTTGTTAAGTCCTAGCAGAAACTGTATGAGCTTCCTGGACCTGCACGGAAAGGAGACTGCTGGCTGTGCCTCTTCCCTTTCCACCTCTGCCCCACATAACTCCAAAAAAGAAAGGCTGTGACTATGACTCTGCTGAGCATCTTCACATCCCTGTCTTAGCAGCTAAGGGCAGGTGATTCTCATGGACAAGAACAGTAAATACCCTGGAAGGGTTACAACCCTTCAAGCTGCACATACTCTCACTATTAATGCCACGTCCTTGCTAATGCAACTTGAGAGGTATAAAAAAACCCTCAGGAGGCTTTAGAAATACAAGGACAAGACACTTGCCCTGATAAGCGACTGAAAGGCTTTTGTGACAAAGCACAGCAAAGCTTTGTCCCAGGGACTGGCAGACCAGAAACCAAACTGCCCCAACACTGGTCCCTTATCACCATGCAGGTTTCCCTGCTGCTTCCCTCATATCCCAACGAGCTGCCTTCCTTTTTACTTCTCCCTTCTGCCCAGTTTGGCTCCTTACCGTCTGCTCGGGCTCTAACATCTTTTTGTCCGTGGCCACTGGCAGAGCCACCCGAGAAGCTGGCATCTGCCTCCGTCAGCAGGGAGAGAGAGGCTTGCTCACCTGCCCCATGCCCACTGGGGACCTTCTCACTGGAGACGGAGTCTTTGGTGGAACACAAAGCCTGGCTGTCCCCAAAGGCGTGATTCAAACAGAAGCCCTCGCAGCTCCGGTTCAGGCCATGGATGAAGGGCATGGGTGGAAGACTCTGGCTGCGCCGAGCTCTTTCTTCAAGGAAGGTTGGGCAATCCCGCTGAGTCTCAGGGATAGGAGAGAACTCCAGGGAAGAATCACCACTAGAGCGGTGTGGTGGGGAGGTGCCGTTCTTTTTCCGTCCTTTAGCCAGTTCAGCAAACGATGTCACCCTCTTGGGGGGAGAGCTCTGGATGGGTATTGCTGGACTTTCACTCAGCTTGACTGGACAGCTCACCATGCGCTCCAAGGAGCCTAGCCTGCTGCCAGGACTCCTGTCCAGGTTCTGATCATAGCTCCTGGAGCGCTGCCGGCTTGTGTTGAGGTTCGGTGGTGACACGTTGACATAGACCTGACCCTCAATCATGTTCTGGCTGGATTCTCCCTTTGGCTCCTCTTCGCTGCACTCTACATTGCCTTCTTGTCTCAGGTCAGGCCTTCTGAACAGATAGTATTCTGTGGGCTGGGCTGGGCTACCCTTGGTCTGGTCTTCTGAGCAGCTAGTTATGGAAGATCCCGCAGGGCTGGGGGATGACTGGGAAGACAAGTCACATGTGACTAATTTATAGTAATTCTGAGTAGCCACAACAAGCCGTGCTTGGCTCTGGAAGCAGGCAGTGAGGTCTGAGCTCTCTGATGTGCAAGGCTCACAGTGAAGGTGGTAGGAGTTGCAGTTAGCATCAAGAACAGGTGAGGAGGAGTGTTGACACCCACACACCTTCCCCGAACTTTCTGGGTTATGCGACTCGCAAGACATCTTGGATTCAGTGGGTGATGAATGTAAATCCAGGTAAAAAGCTCCTGTGTCTGAGTGGCTGCAGAAGGAAGAGTCACAGGACAGGTTAGCTGAATTCAGGTTGGATTGCGGCTGACCATTCATTTTGTTGTAGAGAGCACTGAAGTTCACAAGGACCCCATCAGAACTGTTGCAAGAAGAGTCACTGATGTAGCCCATCTGTTGGTCAATCACTTCAGACTGACTTGATGAACTGTAACAGCGACAGTGCTGGATCTCTGAGCTGGAACAACTGCATGTCCTGTGCAGGGCATCCTGATTCCTCAGTGGTTCACCCATGTTCTGGTTCCACTCCTGGTCACCACTGTCAAAGGAGAAGTTGGAGGAGCTGCCACGATGGCAGCTGCATTCATCCAGCTCCATGCGTTCCGAGGCCTGGTGGCACCTGTTCGCATTGTTCCTTTTCTGAATGTCGTCACTGCTGAGTTTGTCCTCTTGCCCGTCCACCACACCGGACCGACTGGCCATGTTCCAGGATTTCACAATGTGGTTGGAGTCATGGAGATGGAAAGGGGGCAAGGCCAGATCCTGCAGATTGAAGGGAGGCTTGCCATCGACGAGTGAGTTGTGAAGGTGGAAAGATTTTTGACCCAAGTCATCCCCAAAAATACTGAGGTCTTCACCCTCACTCAGCAGGAAAGGGTTGTGGCGCTTACTGACACTAGGGACAATCAGATCCCTTGCTTTTCTTTCTTTGTTGTCTGAGGCCTCTGCTGAGGTTTCAGAGGTCTGGAGAAAGCTGCTGTACACCAAGGAGTCAGTCTGTGAGAGGTCTCTGTCTGGAAGGGCAGAGGTCCGTGTAATGCTGAGCTCTGGCTGGCAGAAGGGGTTGGTCCTTTTGCTCACGGAGCAGCACTGTCTATCGGGGACCTGGCAATGCACCAGGGGAATGTGATGGACAATCAGCGTCTCACCAGTCAGTTTGGGTGGACTATCCATGGTGAGGAATACTCTTCAGGGCATCAGTGAAGCTGGTACCACCCATGAACAGGTAGGGCTGCACATGAGAGGCAGGGAGAACACTTCTCATGAGGGAATTCAGATACCTACAGAGAGACAAAATCACAAAGGAAGTCACCTCTTGGGAAAGGCAGTGACTATTTAAAGTATCCTTGGTTTGACTGAAGATTTCATGTGTTGACAAGGATCAAACGGACTGGTTCCTTGTCAGCACAAGTCCCTGAGCACGAGGTCCTTCTTCTGGGAAACAAACCATCACAAAGTAAAACAAACATGTCACCTCCATGCAGGTTCCTGGGACAGCACTTGTGATTCCACCTGACCCCTCTCAAAGTTATCTGAAGAGAGCAACTGATTTCAGCCAAGTGGCCAAAGGGCTGTACAGGATTTGGGCCAAACAAAGACCTCACTGCAGATGGCACTGTGTGCTCACAGGAAAACAGCACAGGGTCTGAAGTGAAGCACTGCACTCGGGTGAGAGCAGTCTATCTCCTCACACTGGATTGAACATCTTTGCTTCCTTTTAGATACATTGAACTTTCCTTCAAGAGCCAAACATGGCAAGGTCTTGCAACAGACACACACACACATCCAGGAAGAGACTGGAAAGCAGGAGCAGACTGGAATAGAAAAGCAGCAACAGTCATTCCTCTCCAAAATCCAGGAGACCCCATGAAGTCCTGAGCCCTTTTAAGGATGCCAGGGGAACATGTCAAAGTATGCACACAAGGGTATGTATGCAATGGTCTCTCCAGTGAAAAGGAGAGGATGGCTTCAGTGGGGCCATGGGGAGCCACTGGCATTGGTCAAATAGGTCCCATATAGCACACTGACTTTTGCTGACCTTTGGCTGATGGCGAAACCTTAGCTCAAACTGATCCCTACTGTGGTCTGGGAGGGGATCATATTTCTCTGCCACATTATCTGTGTCATTTACCTGCTTATTACCTGCTGCACTTCACAACAGTGTAATTGCCACAGTCCCAGGAGCCATACTGGCAGGGCACTGCACAGGCAGGGCACTAAGAGCCCCATTCTCCTTGTGTTCACTAAATAGCAGGTTCTTATAGAGCCAGAGGAATAACAAAATGGTTTGGCAGAAGGGACCTTAAAGAACATCTTGTTCCAACCCTCCTGCCATGGGCAGGGACACCTTCCATAGGACCAGGTTGCTCAAAGCCCCATCTAACTTGGCCTTGAGCACTCTCAGGGGTGGGGCGATTTCTCTGAGTAATCCATTCCAGTGTCTCTCCACCCTCACAATAAAGAATTTCTTTCTAATATCTTAACATGTCATCTTTCAGTTTAAAGCTTTAAAGCTTTTCCCTCTTGTCCCATCATTCTCAGCTTGTATCAAAAGTCTCTCTTTTATCTTTCTTGTAGATGTTCGCCAGCGTTTGACATGGGAGAGCAAAGGACAAACGCAGTTCTCCCTCCTCACCTAGCCCCAAGGTCCAGTCTACAAGTACCTCCAGCACAAGCCTGGAGGAGGTTTTCCTCTTGCCTTCCCTTCTACAGATAGATAATCCAACACAGACAAGTGCATCAGCAGGCAGCTAAGGCAGCAAGGAGAGGGAGAAACCACAAAAAACAGCAGTGATCCAGGATGAGTCTGAGAGATTTGAAAAATTACCTAATGCTCTCACAGATCAACCACTTGTTCTGAAAACCTTGGCCCAAGCACTCTCGGTCAGCATTACACATCCCATAACTCATCCAGGCATCCTCAGTGATCACTGCACCCTGAAAATTGCATCCTGGGATCCTGCTCTGGACTCAGGACCTCCACCACTGGCCTTCAGACTCCAGAAAGTGGTACTCACAGTGGCCTACCCTACCCCAGCATTTGTGACTGTGGGCTGACAATACATTTGGAGCAAACCTGCAAAGGCACATGGGAGCACAGGAAGGAAAGTGAGAAATGTGGGTTAAATTAAGTTAGAACAAGACTGTGAACAATGAGACAGCTATACAGAAACATCAGGAACTTCACTTCTTTCAGCCTCAAGGTGGAAGAATAGCAATTAGAAGATGATAAAAATGATCAAAAGAAGTACTTTCCTCCCACGCACAGTAGTGTTTTTCACTGACACAGGATGATGCTGGCAGGAAATGAAAATACAAAGATGGACAGAGAGCTAATGTTTGCAGTAAACATCCAATAATGCAAGTTAATGCTAACACCAGTGTCAGAGAACACACAGGCCTTCTGGTAGATGCTGCAAGAGACTTACATGGCCAGGACACTCACCTATATGTCTGCTTCTCCTGGGATGTTTCATCCAGTTCTAGGCTCTGAAGAAGAGCGGACCACTTGGACCAGGTGGTGGACATCCAACTGGACTATTAACTGTGCAGCCCTAAACTCTCCCTCACCTGTAGTTTCCCTAAAACCTCTATCAGCCTTTACACCCCTTTCATTGACTTCTCAGTTTTACAAGCCTTTGGCTCCCTTCCCATGGCTGCTGCCACAGAGGCTGATCTCTACTCAGACCAGATCCTGGGGGACAGATTTTCTTCATCAAGTATTCCTAAGATCCCATTGCTCAAGAGCCACTGTGGATAACAGCAGCTCCTGACATTGAGAGCACACACACACACACACACACACACACACACACACACACACACACACACACACACACTCTCTCTTGCTGGAGGGGTGTTCCTGCCCCAATGTGGACCCTGTGCACCACTGATGGCACAACAGGAGCTCTGAGTTTATCTGAGTTTATTTCTATTGAACTCAGCAGAAGCTTATCCTGTGCTCCCACTCCCACCTCACAAGCATTTTGGGTAAAAATTTGGTCTTCTAGTGCCTATCTACTCATGTAGCCCACCCCACTTTTGTTACTGCTCTTGTATCTGATTGCAATGCTCAGATCACATCTCTCCACCAGGCTTTGCTGTATTTCAAGTGCTGCCACAATGCAACCACCTGAAGAGCATCACTTTGAAGATACAGACCGTGCTGGCAGCGCACTTCACTGCTGAAGCACCAGGTCTCTGCTGCCTCTGGGAAATGGCTGCTTGGAGCAGGCTCCCAGCACCAGCACCCATCTGCTGACAGGCCCTGCTGAGCAGCACACAATTCACGTCAGCACAGAAGCTGCTGTGGGAGGACAGGCTTGCACAGACACACTTTGACATTTGACGGCAAAATGTCAGAGCTGACACGCAGCCATTTCCCATCTGTCTCCCTGGTGCTCTGGCTGCAACACACGGCTCTCTGGCCCAGCTCTCTGGCTCCAGCAGCAGCACAGGCTCCCAGGTGGGCTGCGACTCACTGGCCACCAGAGACCCTGCAGGAGATGGATCCCCATCCTGCCTGCACTCACGACCTGCTCCCAGCACCAGGCTCTGAGGTGCAGGATCACAGGTGACATGCAGACAGCTCCTGCTGGGAGACATTCTGATGGCTTCTCTAGGGATAAGCATGACATTTTGTGCTGTAGCTACTCCTTTTCTTTCCCTTGCAACCTCTCCTGGCTTCTTCCGGACTAAGGGGTGCAGGGAGTTTGGCAATGGCACTGCCAGCACAAGGATTGTTCAGTTCCCAACACCAGAGCATCCTTCCTGGCTGCACCATTAGTTGACCCTTCCTTATTCTGAAAGACTGTAGAAGTATCCTTCCTCTTCCTACTCAGGGTCTGCTATGCTGGGATTGACATTGGAAAATAAAATGCAGCAAGGAGACAAGTTTCAGATTTTGCTGGTTTTGATCAGTTCTTTGTAAAGCCCTCACTTCCCTTTTGCAACAGGAAATTTACAGATGTGGATAGGCAGTTCATACCTGAACATTTTTTCCCAAATCAGTTATTCTTCTTATTGTTGCCCTGAATCCTGCTCAATGCTACACACACAAGAGCAAACACAGCATCCAGCAGCAATTCCTGCCTAGAACAGGGTGTAATAGCAGTGCAAGGCAGGTAGGCATGCAGGGAGCACCACGACTCTAGACACGTCAGTACATCAGCCATTTTATTTTCAAATGTCAGAATTCTTGCCTTCTCCATACTGACACCATCTGCTGCAACATGGCAGATATGGGTTGTTTATTCAGGGAGCTCTTCCTTGACATGCTAAGGGTTACTCAGAGAAGGTGAGGGCCACATTGTGGATGTTTCATTCCAAACAGGATAATACAGAGCAGAAAGAATGGCTTTTTGTGAGACACCTGCATTTGGTATGGAATTGCTCATGAATTATAGTACCCCCATGGAAATCAATATACACAAGAAAAACCCCTCAGCTGCAGCAAAGCTCTAGGTAAAAAGCAGGTGAGTGCTGAGCAGCAAAGGATGGTTCAGCACTGATCTGAGAGCCACCTTTTAGGTCATGTCTGAGCTTTAGAGAGGAGGCAGCATGCTGCAGGTAACAGGAGCATGTAGAATCCCTTGGGCTCTGCACTCCATGTCTTTTAATATTTTCCTTGCTGACCACCACACAGAGGCCCTCAAATCTCTCTCCTGTCACACCCCTAAGACTCAAAGGTGGTTGGTGCAGCTTCATGGCTCTTCGGCCTCAGATACCAACTCCTGCCTCTGCAACACTGCTGAGAAGATGCAGAAGCCACCAGACCTGGCTGCAATTGCCTCCAAGGGGTGATGAATTATGTGTGGTTGCTGCACACCTCTAGGCATACTCTGGTATTTGTTATGGCTCCAACCACGATTTTGGAGTTCTAGAGCTGAGCCCTCAATACCCTGCTCTGCTCAGCACTGTACACACAGTCTGCACACAGATAGGGTGACAGGGCTCAGCTCACAGTAACACAGGCTTCCTCATAAAATGCAATGCATTGGAGGAGGCATGCAGAGATATGAAAGATAAATGTGATTTTAATGTAAAAAGACTGCACATAGAACACAGAGGATGAGGAAGCAGGCACAACATCATCAGAACTGTCAGCTAGAGGCAATGCTGGCTTTTTGGAGGACGGCTTTTCTGAACAGATTATTGTTTCTACAAACCTCAGTGACTTCATCCATGAAATTGAGTGTCCAAAGGAAACCTTTAACTGTGAGGGTTATTGCTGACTCCTTCTGTATGGCTATGGTTTCACTGCCATCATCACCTTCCTCAGACAGACCAAATATCACCATGTCATTCAAAGGTGAAATATGCAAAAACAGGGTTAAAAGCTAGACGTTCAGTTTCATAGAATAAGTAGAAAAAAAATATTTTGTATTAGAGCTGTTTGTTCTTTGAAGGTTGTTCCATGTGAACCCCTGACTCTTACAGTGCATTTGCATTAACATGCCTGAAGAAACCTCACAGCCCTACAAAACAAGCCCCAGCAGAAACTCTGAAAAAAGCAACCATTTGTGTGATCTTGCAGACAAAGGCACAATACAGACATCTCCTCTTTGCTCCACGGGGAGAGATATTTTCCTTTTTACTCCCTATATGTCTACCTCCAGGCAAAAGGGCTGGGAGATTAATCCAAACTGAAATCCAAATTATGGGGGATCTCAGGGCTCACTGTATCCAGCACCAATATACTGCAGTTCATCCCTGCCCCAGCTCTGCCACTCCAAATTCTGCCAGAAAGTACTGGATGGTTTTAAACAAAAATTTATTAGGAAAATTCCAGAAAACTGGAGGGCATTCAGGGAACAGCATCGGAGAAGATGACAGTTCAGGGTGAGTGGCCTGGGGATGGGTCAGAACCATGGGAATGTGTAAGCAGAGGGAGGAGGTGAGGAAGCCTAGAAGCTGTTGCAGGATGAGTCTAATTAGTGGTATTTGTTTGGACACCTGTTTCTTTCTTGCCAGCTAATACATCTCTATCAAATTCACACCTTCATTAAATGCTTTATTAAATCATCCAGTGAGTTTAATGAAAAAAAAAAAGGTATAAAAGGAAATGCTAATTGTTTGACTCATCCTAAACCTCCAGCTCTCCTTCTCTGCCTCAGGGGACCAGGAGCATTGTCAGGGTGGTCTGCATGCTCCCAGGGTCAATATTCCAGCACTTTACATTTAAAGGGAGCTGCAGAAAAACAGAAAGACTAAATACTTCCTAAACTTTTGCCTCTGCTCAGACTGATTCCTTTTGTGGTGGTGTGCAGCGATTCCTGAAAAGACCACTTCCCTTTTCTTTCCACAAAGCCCTGTCTTGGCCAGGGCTTTTTCTAGTGGTTTCCAGGACAGCTTGACTAAGCCCATGATTAATGTATCATTACATCCCAGAACTATATAGGATTATGATGTGTTCCAAATGGAAACCACAGCACGTGACAATCAGTCACAGCCCTTGTGCTGCAGGCAGAAAGGAGCTGCATGGGCCAGGGGTCACCAGCACACACAGAACTAAGCAATGGGTGTAGAGTGTGTATTCCTGATGATGACACAAGCAGGTGAGGCAGGTACTGCCTCCCAGCCAGAGGACAAGAAGCCCCAGCTGCTCTGTGCATTTAGAGTTACACAAGACATCAGAAATAGCTCAAGCAGCATATCTATACCAGCTAACACAGGAGCTAGGACAGTGACCGAACCAGTTTCTCCCCTTTCTGTGCTCCCTTGCTCTGTGACTCATCATCTGGCATGTGGCACTCGGCAAGAGCCATTTACAGGCCATGACTCAGAGCATCCACTGAGGTGCTTTGGGATGGAACCTGCTCCTCCTCCTCCCTGCCCCAGCCCCCAGCACATATGCTCCTAATTACTTTATGCAAATCCGCGGAGAAGAAAAAGACTGATGTTTCTAGCTGTTCATATCACACAGAAATTGCTAATGAATTAAACTGCAGACACAGTAAATCCTTTCTTATCACAGACACTCTAGTAGCAGCAGCAGTAGCAGCAGGAGGGACTATGCTTGAATAGCATCTTTTTGCCTGAGCATTCTGAAAGCTTCCTGAAGATCTTACAGCAGCAGAAATCACAAAATTCCATTTTGAAGTGCAAATCTGCCTGGGTGTTGGAGCCTGCGTTTTGCAGGGTCACCAGAGCACTCAAGAACCCACAGAGAAAGAAAGAAAATCTTATAAATGTATGAAATTTCTCGACACACTCAGTATTCAACGATGCCAAGACTACCACTCCCTAACTGTGCAGCTTTGGTCAGGCCTTAGTGATCCTGTCCTAATGCGTGGCTTCCCTGTCCATGGTAAGGAGCTGGAACTAGATGACCTTTAAGGTTCCTTCCAATCCAAGCCATTGTATACTTCTATGATTTGTGCAAAGCAGGGCTGCCAGCTGGTTGCCTCATCAACATGCTCCTTCTACTGACCTGCCCACCTGAGCACCCCATGAACCAGCAGCTGCAGCTGAGTGGTGACAAAGCCACAGCCATCAGCTGTGGGTGAGCCTGAGTCAAAGCCAGCAGAAATCTGGACTGAAGGTTTTCCCACCACCTTCTATGCCTGGGAGCTGTGAGCTCAAAACTCTCCATCAACAGCCAGAGGAGGCAGGGAATGGAGTGTCTGGCTGAGGGAGTCAGGCACCAAACTCAGCTTGGCTTCAGGAATCAAGGCCAGGCACCAAACTCAGCTTGGCTTCAGGAATCAAGGCCAACTCCCTGACCTGTGCCTGCAAAACTGTTCCCTAAGTCTGTCATAGGGCTACATACAATGGTGAATGGGCAGCTGTTCTTATTCAGGTGTCCACTGCAGGGGTGAAGATGACACCAAGAAGTGGAGAGGACAATAGTCTCAACAGCACTGGAGATTTCTGGGCTTGCTGGGGATCTGTAGCATCCCTATAATTAGAATCACAGAATCATAGAATATGCTGAGTTAGAAGGGACCCATCAGGATTATGAAGTCCAACTCCTGGCCCTGCATAGAGCACCCCAAGAATCACACCACTGTAGGGAGAAAAGGCTTGAAAGTGGAAAATTTAGTGAGGAGGACAAACAGAGTTGTTTTCACTCAAGACGACCTGACAGCTGGGGGATGCTAAGACTATTCAGCGTGGGAAATTTCAGGTACTGTGTTTGCTTTGTGTTGTTTCCTGTCTGTCTTGAGAAATGGAATTTCTGTAGAAGATAACAGAATGCTGTCAATGATTTCAACCTTGTTCTTCACATGTTTGGCCCTCCCCACTAGGAGAAAGAGAGATAAGATGCTTGGAGGTTACAGAAAGCACAGAACTGTGAAGCACTGCACATGGGCCAGGCCCTTTGAGAAGAGGAGGCTGGGGAACGGGCCCATGTGCTTTTGGTCCCTGCTAAGATGGAATAAGCTTAGCAGGGTATGTGTCCCCATCTGTTTTTGAAACCTTCCAGCCAGCAAGGTGATGGGATAAATCTACTCTTTGCACTTCAGCTGTGGATTGTGGTCACCTTGGTTACTTGCATCTATCAGTTCACACAACCCTGCACCACCCTTTGGAAAGACCTCTCAAAGATGAGTGACAAATCACTTGCATTGGATTTTCTTCCCTAACCCTTACTGGAATCTGGCTTCAGGCAACATAGTGTTGGCCAGACCATGGCAAAGCAGATGACCTACTTATCCAAAGCTTATGGGAGGATAATTTCAGGAGCAATCTTCATCTGCACAAAAAAAGCACACAAGGCCAGCTCTACCTCAAGTAGTCCTATATCTTCTACCACCTTCATACTTGGGGAAAAAAGACAAAAAGACAAGCTAAGTCCTAAAATGGACAAAGAAAGTCTGTCTTTACTGTGAACAAGATCTTGCTGCAGTACAGCTCAGCACATCCATACAGACTCCAGCCACTCTGTGGCTGTATATCTTTCCTATTGCTTCCTTTCCTTTTTCTTCTAAAACCAGCATTACACTTCTGTCCAGGCTGTGCATTGCAGGAATCACAGCTGCAAAATAGTCCCTGCAAGAACAAAAACTCTCCCTGCAAGATAAAAGCATTAGTGACCACTTGAAAAAGCCTGACAAATAAAGAACTCAGCCTTAAGATAACTCAGTAAAATGAGGCTGTAAAATGATATTTACTGTCTCTTCAGCCCAGAGTACCACATATGCAGGAATCAGTCACTATCAAGCGAAAAATAAACATTTGTGGGATGGCGGGTTACAGATGTACAACCTCATGCAGCTCAACAGCAGAAACAGAACAGACAGCAAAAGTGGCTACAGGGGAGTCAAGTAAAACCACAGCCAGGCCAAATTCTTGAAATAACAAAATATCACCCCACAAGCCACTGTAAATAAAGCAGCTAGAGGAAAAGTGCCAGCAGGATTATTTTCAGACTGGAACACAGCAGCGCTACAATGGTTTGCTGCCACATCCCAGTGAACAGGAGAAGAAGTGCAGGTATGGCATTACCTAGGAGTGATGGACATCGGATCTGCCAGGCAGCCTGAATGCCTGCATCTGCAAAGCTGTATTACATTATGCAATCCTACACGGAATTTAATGCACACTGCGTGCAAACAAATCAGGAGCGCCAAAATCAGGCACAAACAGAACACATCCCAGCAGCAGCCTGCTTTTACTCCATGTTCCTCTTCCACACTGCACATCTAAATGGCTTTTCAATCAGCAGCTGTGACCAACAGCTGACTCCTGCTAAGGCTGCAGGAGACTTTAACCCTTCCTAGCCCTAGGCTGTTCTACCAAGACCAGAAGAAATGCCTGGATACACAGGAAGACACTTTCCTGTGCCTCTTCTGCAGGAATAAACAATGGTCTGGAGGCTGGCAACTCCCTGATTTGGGGATGATACCATTGTACAAAGCAAAAAAGCTCAGTAGCCCAATAAAAGCATCTGAGCATCTGAGGAGTTAATAGATTAAATTTATACTGTCTTCTGAAAGACATTAAGACTACATATAATATAGATGTTGATGTTATGTTATATTATATTAATATAACAATACATAGAAATACATTATATAGATAATACATTAATACATGGATATATATGATAATAACACTGATACCCAAATGTTTTTAGACCTAGGGCTGTATTTTACAATCCCTTGAAGGCAGCTGGAGGACAAGATTGTTTAGCACTCATATTTGAAAATGGAAATTGCCTGATTACTGTTAAGATTGTGAATTTCTTGACCCTTTTTTTGGCCAGGTACCTGAACAAACAGATCCTCTGGAATCATGTCTGAATCTCACTTCAGCAGAGTTCAGTGGGGGTAAAAATAAAAAAGGCAGAATTATTCCTGGGATGATGAGACAAGAAGTGTCTGATGTAGGAACAAATCCTTGGGCCACCGTGAGACTACCCAGTCACAAGCAGCCTCCTTCATTTGGGAGTAGTTTACATTGCAGAGCAGATTTCATAACCTGCCCATCAGAATTTAGGAGACTATACAATCATCCCTCAGTGTCCCTTTTATTTTTTTGAATTCTTGCAAATTTTTAGAGCTTGTAACTTCCTGAACCAGTGCCTTCCACTCCCAATTACATGCCACACTAGTAGTTATCTGTCAGTACTTTTGAACATAGGGATATTTAACTTCACTACTTGTCCTTGGGCTAGGGCAGGGAGGAGGATCATATTTTCTACTCCATTTGCCAACCTTGAGTGCCAAGATTTCCATTCTGCTCAAGCACAAGAGTATTCCCAGATCCTTGGTCCGATTACCAACCTCCCTCCAAGTGTCCCCTGACGTGTGGGTGTGTTTGTATGTTCACATGGCTGGCAGCAAGGCAGAACTCAAGAGACTCTGGATGAAACCACAACATCAGTTTATATAACAGAATATTTTCCATGCAGCAGAACTAACAAAAGGCAAGCCAGAATCCTAATAGAATACTTACGAAGCAGACCAGGCACTCTTGATGATTACACATACTTTCCTTCTGAGAGGGAAACATATCCCTTGTAGGGGCTGGCAACCCAAACCAAGCTCAGCTTGTAAAGCTCTATTCAGGACAGTTTATTTTAGGATATCACTCCACAAGACAGCTCATGTGCTAATTAGGCTTGGAATGACTGGGCTCAACAGAGCATTAAGGGTAAACTAAATCTGATAACCCTGGATTAACCAAGGTCTTCTGCTGATCATGTTGGGCCACAAAGACCTATTGACTAGGGAAAAAAAAAAAAAAAGAAAGAGGGCAAACAGGGATGATCCTTGACTCTGTACTGGGAGAGGAGTCAGAGTTCTGGGAGACTCACCAAGGCTACTGATAGGATGGCCAGGTTTGATGGGGCTTTGAGCAACCTGGTCTAGTGGGAAGTGTCCCTGCCCATAGAGGGGCGTGGAATGAGATGGGAACTTCAGGGTCCTTAGCAGCCCAAACTATCCTATGATTCTGTGAGCAGTCTGCTTTTAATCACTTCAAGGGTGTTTGAGAGAACTGAGGAGACACTTTAAGACTGCACGCTCACAGACCTTTGCATGTGGGACACATTCACATTTGAACATTTTCATTCTGGAAGCTGTTGCATCCTTTCTGGACCATTAGTCTCAGAGAAGACAGGTAGCTGAGACAAACGTTTGCCTGTGTTAAGCCCTTGTACTGAGATGGGCCTTAATAAAACCACAAGGTTTTCAAACTCTGCAACTTCTGAACATGTACTATAAATACACTGGGTAGTCTTATTCACAAGAATGCCAAGCCATTTGGGAATACTGCTGGGCTTAGAAGTTTGAAAGCAAGATTCACGGACTAATTAATCACAGTATGTGAAAAGTATTCATATTATCAGTTTCAAATAATCCTCCTTAATTTCCTGGAGTGCTTTCACATTGCAATTAGGGCACCTCATAAATAATTATTTTCTTTCTCTAGATTGTTCAGTATTTCATATCACAAACCCTGCAGGTTCCCATTTACCACAAGTAACTTCCATTTTTTCAATCTTTCCTCTTAGGAACATCTTCCAGGGACTAGTTCAGTTTCCTAGGCAGTTTCTCAATTCCCTCCAGCTATGCATTCATGCTTCCGAGCTGGGGGCACTAATTTCACACACTTTCCAATTGGCAGTGGGATTAGAAGCAGTAAAATAATTTTCCATTCCCTTTCTTATGTACCTTAACATCCATATGTACTTGCCTGCCAGGTAATGTCCCTTATGGCCAGGGTGACAATCAGTTACTTTTTGCAGCTTAATGACATCAGTTTAATGAGTTGGAATGCATTTAATCAGTTTAAACATTTGGAATCTGACGAGGTATACTTTTGTGACTAGCTTCTCTTACTTACGTAACTTAGCATCAAGCTAAAAAATTTCAAGATTTACAGCAAGACTAGCCTAGGAGAAACCAGGGGATTTTTAAAAACATATTTGTTGTCTGAGGAAAGGAGTTTCTTTTCCCTCATCTCTGAAGCTTGCTCTCTCAGGCTGCATAAATTCTCAGCATGTCAACATTCAATTTTTCTTTGAGGTCCCCCAAGAGATAAAAGGGTCATTGAAGTCTTACTAGGGTCTGGGCTGAGGGATATTTCTCCACAGTGAATTTGTCTCACTAAAGCAGTGAGGTCTAGTTGCCTTCACCCTTGAAAGAAGGTTCCCCTTTCGTTTTGATAGGCAGGACGAGAGGTTGTTGTGATTTTTCTTTTCAACCTCAACTCGTGCCAAGGGGAAAGCAGAAACAAGGCACTGGACCAAAATCCTGGCTATTGAACTTGCTCTGGTACAGAGCAGAATCAGTCCTCAGTGCCTCTGGGACAATTACAAATGCATCATTTCAGTCTGGGGTGTTCCTCTACCTTGGGGTACCAAATCATGTTGCCAGCCCAAAGCCTGGGAGAGGTCAGGATTACAGAGATGGAAATATCCTACAGTGTCTCTGAAACTTTGTTACAAAGTCACCAAGAAAACCAGAGATTACAGAAACCCCCGTGGATCAAAAATTACTCCTGGTGTCTCAAGCAGATACAGCCAAGCATAAACTGAATGGATGTGGCTGGAGCACTGCCACCCTTGTGCATTAACCACCCCCGAGCCAGGGCCTGTCAGTGCAAGGACACACCAGCTTTCTTGCAGTTTCCCCCCTCCTCCTCTCCGACTGTGCTATGAACTGGCCAGCCCTCCTGACCAGGGTCAGGGATGCCCGAGGTCACCCTGTGCTCCACGCTGCCCCACCTCTCCACTGACCCAGTGCTCCACCAAAACCAGCCACTCTGAGGAGCACATGGGAACAAACAGGCTGTCAGGCTTACTGTAATAAGCAGTCACCACCTTCAGAGTGCTTTATAAAGACAGTAATTATAAATAGCAAGGGCCTATGGAAATGAAAATGAGGTGTATGACAAGGGGCTGAAGAAGGAGGAGACATCTGGGTAAGGACAATGCTCTCCTCAACAACATTCCAAGCACTACAATCTGCACTTGGAGGACAAGTCTCAGCAGTAGGGTAAGTCAGATGCCACTGACTGTGGACAAGTGAGAACAGCTTATTGCCAGTAGGAAATGGCTAAGTGCAGATGCATGCTGAAATCCTCTTGCTGGTTTTCTGAAGGGAGCTACAATCACTGCTCAGGGTAAGACACACGTGGGCAAGAAACTCCTCAGAGGCCACAAGAGCAACTCACATGAGACCAAGTAGTGAAGGAGAGGTCGATCAGAGCAAGCCTAACCCCAGGCAGATGTGTCACTCCAGGTATCAATCATCAGAATTAGGCCAAGCCAAGGAAGATACACTGTGTGGGCCAACAGCATCTTGGGACCAGAGATACGAAACATTTACTCCCCCCACTGGATCTTCTCCTTGTGTGGGCTTACCATTTTGGCACCTGAGTTACTGGAAAAGCTTTGAGGGTGGGACTACAGGGAAAAGCACCATGTAAGCAAACACTGTAATGAACCTGGCCTGCTAAGAGCAGAAAATTGCACTGGTGCAATAATCAAGACAGGTCATTCTCCCTGCTAAGAAGGGCATCTGGGAGTACAGCTATGCCATCTGAGCTTACACAGGGGCTTACAAGTGACAATGAAGCCTGAGGCACACATCCCTGCTCTTTGCCATGGGAACCCCAGAGAGGGACCAAAAGAAGTCATCTTGCTAAACAACCCAGGTGAATTGGGCCTACAGGCAAAAGGAGGCAAAGTAGCTGTGTGGCTGGTCCTGCAGCAGTGCAGGCAGACCATAACAGAGAAGAGCAAGCCCACTGAAAGCATTTAGGGCGTGTCTTCCAGAAGCAATGGCAGCTGCTGTGAGTTTATAAAGAATAAGACGAGGTTCTGGAGTCAAACTGATGAGATTAGTATAACTGTGTAGGGAGCAAGGCCTCTAGTCTGAGGTTACAGTGGGTCTGAGGAAAGTATCAGGTGAAAACCTGCTATTTGCCAGGGTTTTCCATGCAGACTGTAATTGATTATTTTTTCCCTGTAACTACCAGAGCAGATATGCCCCTTTCCCAAAAGGAACTGCTAGCATTCATACACTGTGAGATATCTCTGACACTGTCCCCAAAAGCATAACAGGGCAGTGACACTTGTCCTCTGCTTCCAGAGAGCATTTTGTCTCGGCAGTTTGGTGATAAGGCCAGTTTCCTATCACTTGCCAAGAGTCAGTACAAAGCATTGCTAATATGATTTAAATATTGATTATTGATCATGCAAATGTACTGCCAGCCCCACAGCCTCAGCACTGCCCAAAAACCAACACATGGTCTCTCTTCCAAGAATCCAAACTCAGAACTTGAGCCTGAGTGAGAAGGTGCCATCAGCCACATTATGGCCACTCATGACATTACAACTCTGCCTGCTCCCTCCATCTCACAGCAGCTATCAAACACGGTGGGTTTTGTTTGGGTTTTTTATCCCACATCTGTAAATTTAGCAACCATCAGCCTTGCCCAGTAAGAAGTACTTGCATGTGTCTGAGGGGTAGAAATAAATATTGTCTACATGATCCTGAGGCTGCAACACAACTGTGGTGAGGAGAGACAGAGCTTGTGGGCCACCCTGCTTCTGTGCTCATCTTAACAGGCATGCCCTGGCTTTGACCCGCATCTTTCAGAAAATGAATATTAAAATCATTTTTATCAAGAGAGAAAACTGAAGCAGAATCAGAGACCAGAGGTATTTTGACAGCCCATTTCTTTCTCACTGTAGAGTAACCAACTTTGAGATGTGAGGGCATGAAGGGAACCTGCTTGGCAGATAGTAACAATAATGGCAAATCCCTGCTAAGGCTCGTTACCAATACAGCTGCATACCAATACACTGATCATTGCCACTGATTTCACTCCCTGCCAAGCTCTCTCAGGTTCTTCAGGCCTTATCCTGCAGCCTCTCGCACAGCTGGAATGTGTTGGTGGGCTTCTGGCTCCTTTGGGCTTATGGACTGGCCAGCCAGCAGCACTTTATCCACATCAGAACACTGCCCATGAAGCAGCAGAGCTAGGACACAAGTGAGGTTTTCCACTACCAGTCAGATTCCAATGGTTTCCACAAGCATGAGGACAAAATCTTGTCCAGTATGGGCCCTGATTCCACAGCTGATGGTACCTCCACCTCCAATCCTTCACCTCTCAAGCACCTGCAGAGATCTCCACATCTCTTATTTTGGATTTACTTTTTTTGGGTTCAACTACCAGAACTGTGCCTACTGAGATGAGTTTTCACCCAGCACCTACGATGCAGAAGTGGCTTTGGATTGAACATCTCAAGCTGACCCAGTTTATATTAAACAGAATGGTAAAAAGCAAACAGAGCTGTAATGAAACCTTTTTAATTTTTAAAGAGCAGATCTCTGGTGTGTCAGAGTAAACAGTTATAATGCCAACAAGAATAAACAGCTTGGAGAAGTACTGCAGAAAATACTCTGAATTTAAGTAAAAAAAGAAAATTCTAGACTCATCAAGAAAGATGAGGAGATTAGAAGAGAAAGGCTCCTGATCAACCTGAATGAGTAACCACACCAAGAAGGATATTAGTGGTAAAAAACCCAGCACCTTCAGTGCTGTTTTGGCAAAACAAATATTGAAGCTGCAGCAGTGACGGTTAAATAATACAGGGGGAAGAAGGTGAAGAAAAGGAAATGAGCTTTTGAGTGGAAACAAATTCAAAAAGATGAAAGCACTCAAGTCAAAAGGACAAGATATTCTTGATCCCAGAACAATGAAAGAATAGCTGGTTGATCACAGCTGGTAACTGCACTATTGATAAAAATACCCATTAGAAAGGAGAGGAAGAAGGTGAAACCATGTGGCTGACAAATATTAAAGGTAAAAGTCTTTAGCTGTTCTGCAAAGGCAGGGAAAGTGACCCATGTTAGATTTATCACCCTGCCCTTACTATTACATAAGTTTTCAGACAACACTAGAAAAGAAAAATAAGAGAGGGAAATAAATTAGAAACAGGACAAAGAACAAGAAGGGGTTGCAAAAGTCAGAGTATTGTCTGGGTATCAGGAACCACACCAGAGTGAGATCTTAACTCACCAGGAACATCAGACTGGAAGAAAATGAAGATGTCTGGGACTAAAAATTTATTCTTTGTTTGCTCACACAGCCTCAGACACTTGACAGGCAGTAATGGAGCTGTGGGCAGGTTATTCCTGAGTTCACACAATATCCTGCTGGGCCACCTGCACTTTCTGCAATGCAGGTCCAGGTCCCTTGTATCTGGAGATCCAGCTGCACTTTATCTCCATCATCTGCATCGATGCAGTGAGGAAGACACAGTCCTGTGGATGATTTCAGTCAGCTCCAGTCACCAGGACCTCTTGCCCATCTTTCAAGCATCTCAAGGCAGAGATTATCAGTGCACTCTCACTGCTTAACAGATGTTCTTGTAAGAGTGGTACCTACTAGCCAGGCACAGCCTGTATGCCCTGAGGACATTCCCACCCCACACAGAGAAGGAGGATGCATCACCCTCTTTTTATTCCTTTAGGCAAGCATTGTACACACAAACCACATATACATGAGTTTTCTTCCAGATGCTGATACAGGTATGTGTGTCCTGTACATTCTGTTGCACATCCTGTCCTCCAGCCCACGATGTGCTGCACACAGTCACGCTGTTGTTACCCACCACCCATCTCCCACAGGAACCTGCTCTGCAGCAGCACCACAAACCCAGTCTGGTGCACACCTGCAGGAGACATCCGGCTCCCTGCTCCCATCAGCCTGAAAGGGATGGATTCTGGGAGACACAGAGAGGTTTTCCCAGGTCCAAGAGCAAGACAGGGGTGAGGAGGAGCTGCAGTTCAGGAAGCCTTATATTGCTTCCAGGATATTAGCATCGATCTGCAAGAAGGCAACATGCCACTTTGAGATTTTGCTGGAAGCTCTCTGCTCCTCACCTGGCACCCTGCACTGAAACTCTGGGCTTGCCTTCATTGCTGGGTATAAAGGCTGTGCAGCCTTGTCACTCCATAGGAAGAGAGAGGGAGCAACCAAATGAGAACCTGCAGAATCAAAATGGTTCCTCCAGAGAACTACTGCAGAAAAGGCTGTGCTGAGGATCACCCCCACCCCCACAAACCCTGCAGGGCTGCACACAGCACTGAACGTCTCGGGGAACACAGTGAGAGGCTGGAGAATGACAACAGAAACAACACATTTGCATTCCCTGACAATGACAACCCTGAATTTCCCCTCTGTGCGCTCTCCCACTGGTCTCTGACCCAAACCTCCTGCTCCCCCAGCTCTGCAATGCCTCTCATCTGCCTCCTCTTTCCACGGTTCCTCTGCAGCTCTGCTAAACATCCACCATTTTATCTACATTTTTCCTGTCATCCTGTTGCTCTTTATAGGCCTAAAAAGCTTTGTCTCGATTATTCTTGGGTCACTGGCAAACAGGAAAAAATTTTTGTAAATAGGTAAGACCTGCCAAGCTCACTCTCTAGCAACACTGGTATAAAAGGCTGCAGGTGTGTGGAGATAAAAATGTCGATCTCTACTTCCCTTGTACTCTAGTACACCTTTATGACACCCATCAATCCACACCTTGTATGATTATGTTACTCTGTGGCTCTCATTTACTTCAGATTTGCCCAAAATCCTGCAATTGCAACCCCACACGCTCAGCATTTTCTGTAACTCCAAAAGACTGAATCTGCTATTCGATTATCTCCTTTTGTTATGACATTCCCATTCGCACATTCCCCTACAGCCACGCCACTTTAACACATATACCAAAATCTCATTCTTTTATTATTTTGCTTTATTGTTCTCACTGTCAGGCTGAACATTGCCCCTCCAGCATCTCTATCCCTATCCCACATACACCCTTCTCTTTGTTCAAGCCCTTCTCCTATTTGCAGAGGCAATTTAATGGAAGGATTTGTGCAGAGGGTGGGGGAGGGAAGAAGAAGAAGAAGGATGGCAGGGAGGGAAAAGAGAGATTTGGCTATAACAAGACCATGTAATTAAGCTTCAGTAACTGGTGCCCAGCCCGGACCCCTCATTTCAGTAATTAAAAGCAGTAATTCCTCCATTCCTAGATAACCTTTCTCATCTGATCTGTGAGAAGAGGCAGGGAGAATGCATCCTTTTACACAGCCAGCACAGACACACCCTGGCAACACAAAGGACTCCAGCCTGCACAGAGCCCGTGTATCGCTTAGCAGAAGAACAGCGTTTTACATGCCATGATATTTACCCTAATGCCTTCTGAAGAAATGATTTACCCGTATTCAGGGGAGGGAAAAAAGAAGGAAAAAGAAAAAAAGCGGAAAAAAGAAGGCAAAAGCCACAGTGACAGCAACCTTTCCTCTGTCTGAGCCCTTTGTCTCTGTCTTTTCATGGAAGCGCTGTCTGTCAAAACAGCTTTTGAGCTGCACAGCAGCATCACCGCCAGGGATGCACGGAGAGCATGGTAGCTGGCGGGACCACAACAATCCGAGCGGGCTCGGCTGTCATGGCAGGCACAATGGAGAGCTCTGCGGAGGCACTGCCAGGGCGAAGCACGACTCGCCCCTGCACAGCCAGCCCCGGACATGACAACTGCTATTTCACAGCTACAATGGACAAACACACATTCTGCACAGCAGCAGCAGCCTCCTCGCCCGCTCACATCCATGACAGCCACAGCCAGCTCCAAAGCAATGCAGCCTCTGAAGAGACAAAGCAACCCTAAAATCCTTCAGCTTCATCGGCTAGCTGGCATCCTCCGCACAAACAAACCGGCCACCGAGCGGCCTGAAAACCAACAGCACAGCTGACACCCACCCCGATAATTCGTCCATCTCACCTTTCCCCAGATCCTTCGTCCCCCGTCTCCCGTCAGCGAACACACTCTGCTCCGGCACTCCTGAGCGCTCAGATTCCAGAAGGCTCCGTGCTCTCTCACCAGGATGCTGTGGGAAACACAGAGTCAATTTTTTTTTTCCGGATTTTTTTTTTTTTCTTCACAGCTGCATCCCTGGCAATGCAGAGGGTCTGCGCAATCACATCTCCGATGCTCCTGCTGCTGCTGCTGCTGCTGTGACGTTGCTGCGTGTGAAGCAGCAAGCATGCCCACAGCACTGCCACTTCAGCTCGCAATCAGCCCCTGTGGAACCTCAGACAAGGCAGGGGATGGGAGGGAGCAGAAAAGGAGGGGATGATGGAGGATTGATTCTTACAGGAACAGGGAAATCAGGTAGGCAGCATTAGGAGAAATAAAAAAATCGAAGCCTGTGCCATAAAATAGAGCTGCAGCATCCTATTTTGTGATGAGACTGGATTTCGGTTGGTGTGTGCTTTCAGGCTGCTTGATCTCTTCACCCTGTCTTTGCAGAGGAAAGCAAAAGGGACTGGAGTGTTCCTACTGTTGGTAATGGCAGCTAGAACTCTTGGAGATAAAATGGCAGTCTGCAAAGCAATGCATAGGAGGAGGAGGATGGGAAGACTGCAAGAAGCTTCCTGAAGCTTCTTTAAATTTCTGTAGTGCCTTGCCCTAGACAGCTTCATCAACAGTATCTATTCAGCATCCCTGAAATGCAGCCACCTCCAGAACAAGATGCAACCACTACTACTTCCCACAGTGCTGAACCCACCTGGCAGGGGCAGGATGTCTGCAGTCCCTGCTCTCACAGGGCACCTCAAATCAATCCCACCAACTCTTAGCTGCAGTTTGTGATTAAAGTGTTGCCCATGACCTGGGCTAGATCTCAGCATCTCAGCAAAGCAATCCACAGCAGATCTTCCTACCTGAAACAGGGGGTCACCACCTGCAAAGCTCAGGCTTTCCTGCCATTGGAAGGTTTTTTCTGTATCTGCCTTTCCAGAGGCAGCAGGTGAGAAGGGGTGATGGAACTTGCTCCATAGGCAGAATAGTGCAGCTCCTGACAGGCCAAAGTAGCTGTGCAAGGGACAAACGTGGCTACTTTTGCTTTTCTACCCACTGGGGCATAACCACACACCACAGAAACTCAGCTGTGCTCTGGCCTGTGCTGTGCCAGGGCAGATGTTTCTAGCACTGGAGCAGCATCCATCCTGGAGGGACCACTCACATTGCTGCCCTTTTTCATCCAGTCCCGTGCCTACAGCCTTATGTAGAGCCAAGCACAGCCCAGAAATTGGAGCACCCACACTGGAAAAAGCAAAACCTGTGAGCCCCAACCTCCTAAACTGAGGCTCTGTGGGAAGTGAGCAGATCAAAACAAAGCAGAGAAGGAGTAAAACTGTTACATGGACACAAAATTCTAAGAAATTAAGAACTGCCACATGGCTTTTTACTTTATGCTGTGATGTACCCAAAGCAGCAAACAAGTAACACAAATACAACAACCCAGACAATACAAAACTTTACAGAAGCTTCTGCCTCTGGAGAGGTCAACATAAAAAGCTATGACAGAAAAGTGTCAGACTTATTACTGGAAGCGACTGCCAATTATCTCAGATCCAAGAACACTACAAACTTCTAAAATGTCTCTTCAAGTAACATTTAAATCAGATTTCTGTCAGAAAACGATGTTGCTGTGGAGTGGTTCCTACCAAGGGCTTCAGAGGCAGGAGTCCAGGACTCCCCCCAGCGCAAAGAGACCATTCCACTGGGAAAAGAGAAAGGCCCTTGGGCTGCAGGCTGTGCAGACTGTTTGCAGTGCACTGGAGCCAGCATCATAGATGCAGCTCTGCTACTCACCTCCAAACCACAGTCAATGATCCCTCCACCAGTCCCAGAGGTCAGGCTCCACAGGCCAGGTCCCTCCTGAGAAGTCAATGTATCGATGCTATCAGCAGCACTTTATGCTCCCCAGCCCACTGCCGGCCTTTCCTGGGATGCTCAGGACCCGCTCCCCCAGCTGGTCCTGTTCAAGAGGCAGGGACAAGCCCCCAGGAGGATGCAGGAGTGAGGGACCTACCTCCATGCCTGGCCATTACTGCAAGCAGAAAGCCAGTCCTGGCAGGCTCTGCTCCAACCAAGCTGCTGTAAATGAGACTATTTGCTGTGCTCCCATTAACGAGCAGCCCCAGGACCCCCGTATGGCCAGTGCCATTGTACTGTCACTGTTAATTAAGGCAGGCTCAAGCAGACATCTCCGGCCCCTTCAGCGGGGACAGTCAGGGAGCAACAGCGAGGAAAGAGACGGAGAGTTTCATCTGTGGAGCTCTGTGCAGAACAAGGAGCATTTGTTACCCAGGAGACTCGTTCCCACAGCAGAGAGGAGAATGGAAACTATTTCGGTGCCCTCCCCAGTCCTCCACAAGCATTGCCAATGCTGACGCCAGGAGGTATAAATGCTGGCAGGCTGAGTGCTTGCCTTCAATCCCTGCCCCTGCCACAGGACACTGGCATTAACCAATTCACTGTCAGCAACGCCTGTCTGGTGTAGCAGACACACATACCAGAGCAGATGGAGTCAGGGTGGTATTTTCTTTAAAATCAGACAGAGCAGTGAAGCAGACAAGGGGCTTCTGAAGAAACACTCCTATTTACACATCTGTTCCCAACATAAATGTCTGTACCCTCCTCCCCAAAATACATTCTATATGTTCCCCAGATCTCAAACTCACATGGCCTCGACCCTCTGCAGCACACACCCCTCTGCCGCATCTCCCTCCCTCAGCAACAGCGCGAGGAACTGACGGCCTGTCCCAAAGCTCTGCAGGCAGCAGCAGATCTCAGGTGCTAATTAATGAGGAAGAACAAAGCTCTTTCTTGCAGACTGTCTTCTAGGAGATGACTTCTATTTGATCACAGAGATGAGTCAGTGCAAGAAGGGGAGCATGGCTGACTCCACAGTGTCATGCAAGGAGGGAGCAGGGATTCTGCAGGCTGGTGACTGTATTCCTTGGAGAAGGGAGGTGAGAGAGATGGAGGTGTCAAGACATGCCTGCCCCTACAGTAACAAGGGCTCCCATCTTGCTTCACCTGGGCAGGTAAGGATAGGTGCTCCCCACAGACTCCAGCACTCTGTGGTGTGGGTAGCTTGGCAGGAGAAAATTCCTTATTAAGCAATATCAGTCTAACTATCCACAAGCATCCCAGGTGTCGGGCAGGATTTTTGCAATCTCACCTCTTTACCCCGTATTCTAGGGCTGCCAGAACTGAATACATAACACAATCTCCCACCTGTGAATTCCAGTAAGGAGGAACATCCTCCTCCCAGTCCTGGGCTGCAGCAAAGCTTACCACTTTGGGGGAGCCACAGGTATTTGCACTCACACTGGACGTGAGCTGTACATGTACCTGGAGTTCTTGCTGACAACACCTGGGTCACAAATAGATCAACTGGGTGTTAGAAAGCCCAACACATTTGGGTCTTGGGCTTGGACTTCTTCCTTCATACACTATGCAGGAATTGGCTGCTAAGGTCAGCACATGCCCACATACAAGAAGAACCCATTCAATTTTTGCCACAATTGTGCAGTAAAATCACCCACCAGCTGACCCAGCCTCCCACCTATTTGCTGCAAAGCTGCTCCAGTGATGCATGAACTGGAAACAGCTCAGCCCCAGATTCCAGTCAGCTATCTGAGCTGTAGCTCCAACATCAAGCACTATGCTGGGACAGGTCTTTAATCATCCTTCACCATCAGCTGTGGGGTCCACCCTTGAAACTGCCAGGCAGCCCCAGCTGCTGTCTCCAGCTCACAGCTATACCCCAGCAAAGGGAGCTTGTCTGCCACCTCCTCCTAAAGGGTGGACATTTTGACCAATCCCTCATTACCTCCAGTGTGTCCATGCCTCTCAAGCAAACAGAAGGTGGTACAAGAAACAGCAAGCTCTCCATCACAGCAGAAAACCTGTGCCTTGCTATATGCAGGTGCAACAGCAGGAACATGCCTAGGATATACATTCTGGACACATCTGCAGCATGGCCACAGAGATGTCTTCACTCTTTCCCATGTGCTGGACCACTCAGGAGCAAGGTGAATGCAGCTCAGTGTCTTTCCACCCTGCTTACCCATTGTGTGTGGCAGAAATCTAAATCCCATGGCAACCCCACCCAGCACCAACACCATCCAGGCTGTTTGGGAAATGCCAGAGAGAGGGGTGTTGGTCAGAGTTGAACTAAGAGCATGGATCTGCTCAACTGGAGCAAGGGGGAACAAGAAAACAGGAGCCAACAGGAGAGCAGATGATGAAACTTCATGAAAATTCTCATAAAGGAAAACAAAAATAATTCCCTGTTCCTTCAAGTCCTGTGCTCCAAGGTCAAACAACATCTCTCTGACACACAGAGATCAATGCAGGCTGATCGTTACCGACATACATTCAACATCTTTTCTGTTCAGTGGGAACAGACACAGGAGCTTTTGAACAAGGGGTCAAAAATCCAAGCAGACTGATAAAAACATATGTTAGCACAGTGGAAATGCCTGCCCTTAGCCCTCACGTCCCCCTGGGGGATCACTAACTGATCCACACTGAGACTGCTTTCCAAGGGGAACTGAGCACAGAAGCACACGAGTCTGTAGGTTTTGCTGGTCACAAAGACACATTCTCAACATCCCAATTCACCAGCCCACCATGATGACCCTGTGTCCCAGTGAGTCCTGCCCACTGCCCACAACAGCAGTACTGATTTCCTCAGCGCTAGCAACCCAAGGCAAGAGCCACACCTCCAAATGAGGAAATGGCTTCAAAGGACAAAGCTGTTGCTGTTTTTTAAAAAAAGTTGGACATTTTTTGTTGCTTGCTATCTTCTAACAGAATTAATTCCCCAAGTTCAGTCCTCTGATGTTTAAGAACATTCTCTGAATTTCCAGCTTATCTTTATCCATGCACAGCTCACCCCTATTCACTCATGTTCCAAAAATGGGCTTTAACGTCAGCATTTATCCAGTCTGTGTTTAAAGTCATATCATTTGAGTTCTCTAATCACTTCACATTAGGTAGGCTTTCCATTTCTTTGATCATACCCATTTTCGTTCTCTGGACCTGACCCAGTTTGCACACAGCCTTCAGAGAGTGACTGGAAATGTTCACATCCTTCCAAGCAAGGTCTCCCATGCCTTAATACGCTAAAATTTCCCTATCTCTGCTAGAAATGCTTTGTCCAATGTGTCACATTGGATGACATGTATCTTTTCCATGGCTACACCATGTTAGATGCTCACAGCTATCTTGTACATCACTCTGTGATGTACACTCTCAGATTTCCCCCCACTGTCACCTTCCCCTAGTGAGCTTCCAGACAGAGCTGAACTTTTTGCTCATTTCTCAAGCACATAGCCATGCAATTTTGAACTATCCAGTTCCAATCTGTAGTGCTCCTTAAGGAATAATTCCAGCTCTTCCTGCTGAATAACACTGAAGAGCCTCTGATGATGCTTCCTTAGCTTTGTGTCTTTAGGAAATATCACTATTGAAGTCTTACTTTTTGGTGCACAGAGCATTACTTCCTGTACAAAACAACTTCCATTTTGAGGCTGATCTCCACTAACAACTTCCCTTCAGAGCAGTAGTTCCTCTTTCAGCATTCCTGTTATCTTCCCCTAGTCTGCTTACTGCCTCAGTTCTCAAAGGGTACTATGAATGGAAGAATTACACACAGATTAAAGGGAGGTAGGACAAGCACTTGAGAGATTACTTTCAGGTTATTAAACAAATACTAGCAAATGTCTTGGAACAAATAGACAGGATAGGGTACTTTGTGTCCTGCTCCCACTCTTTGCTGACCACCTGCAACCACTTCTAGAAAAATCATACTGGGCAAGGTGGTTCCTCCATCCCAATCACCATCTGAATTCCCAACTTTCAGTACTGAGGTCAAATCCTTCCTAGTGCTGGCAACTGATGTTTCACTGCCCATGAACAGAGGCCCTCACAAGCTCCATAAAAAGTCACAACTCCCAGATAGGACTAGTGCTGGCACGGCTCCGCACAGGGCTGGGCTCAGTTCCACATACCTCCACACTACTGAGGCATCTATGGGAAAACCAAACCCTGCCCACAACCAGCTGCCTGTCTCCAGTCCCTTCCAGCCCAGGATTCCAGTCTGTTTGCACCTCAAAGGAGGCTGGGGTAACAGGGAGATGTGAATCACTTGGAATTCTGTGTGGAAGGGAGAAATGACCCTACAACCCAACTCCTAGTGCGCATCTTCTACTCCTAATACTTAGTACTGTCCAAGCAAGAGCACAAAAAATTAGCTGAAGGTTTCTAGACATAGGGAAATCAGAACACAAACAGCAGAGCAGCTCCTGGATCATGTCTGAAGGCTCAGCTTCGATCTGATAAACCAGGCTCATAAAGCTGCACAGAAAATCTTGAATTAAAGCAAAGCCTGGGCATAACTGATCTAGACTGAGGTTTCAGGGTGTTTAAAGCAGGAGCTCAGCTCTAAGAGCAAAGCTGTTTCTTCAAGCACTGACTCAGATATTGATGCTACACTTACTGGGAATATAAACTCTTGCCAGTCAAAACCTTGGCAAACGAAGCAGAAAGGGTATTATTAAAAAAAATTAAAAAAGCCTTTTAATCTGGCAAACAATCACTCTGAATCACTCTGAGCAGCATGGTAACAGTGGATATTAAGGTGTTAATGGTTCCACTCCTATTAAAATTAGTTTTCAAAGCAGGATCAATGCTGTCCCTAAAGCACCATTTACCTAAATAACTAGTTTCATAATAACTTAATAGTTCTCCACTGCCATGAGGAAAGCCTTAAGTTGCCACATAACATAATACACTGGGGCTGGTGAACTTGGCACCCACAGCACTGCTGTATTCTGACCTCAAATAAAAATTATGCACTTCCAACTAAGCAGATGAAAAGCTGCAGGGCTGAGCTGAATCTGCAGCCCTGAAATGTTTCCCTGTGTACAATGCACACACTGCTCGAGGACGGTGACTGCTTACAGTTCCCATGATGTGCAGCAAAGTGACATTCCCTTCCCACTCCAGGGGCATGGCTGGGCTGACTCAAAGTGAGGGTGACTGCACTGCACACGAGGCTCAGCTCACAGCAACTGCAATGGAAGGGATGAAGCAGAGAAAGGGCAAGCAGAGGAGAAGAAAAGCATCACTGTTGGATGCACAAGAGGCCACATCTAAGAATGGAAAAAACCATCCTGCCCTCTTGCTCAAAGACTGAGTCATAAACATTTCAGTTTTCCAAGGCAACAGTAAGTATGAAAACTGTTCTGGATTTCTCTGCCCAGGGCAGAGTGCTGGAACTAAGTGATCTTTGTAAGGTCCCTTCCAACCCAAACCATTCTACGATCCTATGATTCACACAGAAAACCCACATTAACATCACTCTGTACGAGCCAAAGTCCTTCCCTGCCATCCCCGTTCTGAGCAACAGCAGAAATCAAACAGAGACATCCATGAACTCGCCACAAAGAACAGAAAGTTCCCAACAGACGTCCCAGCTCTCAAACATTCCCACTCCACTTTGCAACGAAGCCCAGGGAGCACATAACCACTGGCTGATTTATTAGAGACACATGATATCAATTATGTTTTTTTATACTGATTTTCCCTCTAAGTTTCTCCAGTTACCACCCAAACTGGATACACAGTGCTGCTCTGCACTGTTACCTGCCCCAGCTGTTTTACTGGCAAACAGAGCAATGCCTTGGCAGTTGCAAAGCACTCTGTGATTGAAAGACTCTTGAAGATTCACTCCATCCCCACCTATCAGCAGCAACAGAACAGCACAACACTGGCAGGCACAGGGCTCCAGTGGTATACAAGAGACTTGCTGGGGCTCCTGAGCACCCACATCCCAGCAGGCACCTAGAAAAGCTGCGAAGGGGAGAACAGGACCATTGAAAACCTCTGGAGACCCTGTGTGCCACTTGTACATTAACCTGCTGGCTCTCAGATGGAGCAGTTGTCTCTTACTCTTCACCTGTGTTGTCTACAGTACTGTTAGCTGAAGGTCTATACACAAACAGCAAATTGACATAAATTACAGCCATTACCATAACACTTCACACAGCAGGGACTGCACATCCCCACCCTTAATCACTGTGCATGGCTTGCTCATTCAGAAGGGATCTGTGGTAACTGCAGATCACAGGCAGAGCTTGAGCAATAGTGGCATTTTGCTTTGAAGCAGGCAAACAATATGTAGGGCTGTACAAATAGGCATGTCTTGCATGTGCAAGACTTGGAGTCATCCTTCCCCTCTGCCCATGCTGGCACACAGCTCATGGACATATCCTAAATGGACAAACTGCTGAGAGCTTGAAGACAACACAAAAAAGGAAAAAAGGAAAGAAAGGAGTAAACTGCAAGGCAAGTGGGTTAGTTCTCAGGGGAAAAACAGGGGGTACATTAAAGCAATTCCAAAATGTATAAAAGGCTGCTGCCAAGGGCAAGTGGACAAGCTGCTCTTCACATCCTCAACTACAAAAGAGGATCCCTGAAAGCCACACAGGGGAGTTGAGGTTAGACATCAGGTATAATAGATAAAACTAACCATTCACTATTCCACAAAAAAAGCATAACAGTCAGGAAGTAAACTGGTTTTTTAAAATTTTCCATGGTCTTGTGTATCTCAGAAGCTCTTTGTTTTACTTATTTAGAGGCATGCACCCCTGTTAATCTTTACAGGCCCCTACTGTTAAAAATTGGAAACAATATATTTTTCCAGCTTTACTGCAAAACAAATGCCCATGTTACAATCTTGGTCAACTCATGGCATCTGGAAATATCAACAGAAGGAAGAGGCTGAATTGCTAAAATAAAGGATGTAGCAGGTAGTTCCTGATCAATGGGAGCTTCCAGACATGAAATAAAGAAACCCAAGGAATGGCATAGCCCAAATCCACTGTGCCTGCTCAGGGAGATGTGATTATTACATGGCTTTTGGAGGTCTTATTGTCGTGTGACTTCTGTTTGACTCAGAGAAACAGGAAGCCTCTAATGCGGGATTAAAAGCTAAAAGCAATTTATTCTGTGAGGCAGAATACCTGGAGAAACACAAACACGCTCCTGGAAAGACACAGCAAACTCACAGGTGCAGCTGAGAGCAGAACAGCATCCTGTGCCAGCTGATCTGGCTGCTAATCCACCTGGCTGTTAAAAACATACTCCAGGTGTATCTTTTCCCTAAGCAGAATATGCTCCGTGTGAGCTTTCAGCCAGTGGATTCATCCCTTTTCATCCACCACAGTGAAGAGACCTTTTCCTCAAGAATTCTGTCTTGCTGGAGACGATTCTTGGTCACAGCTGAGAACCCTTCTATATTTCTCTCTGGTTATTATTAACATCCTCCCATCTACCAGGGAAAGCTGTCATGGATCATCAGTCAGCTGTATTCAAGGTCTCCATGTCAGGTCAGCCCATGATTAAGCAACCTTGTGGCTGTATGTGCTTATCGGTGTACATTTAATTAACACAAAGAGTCTTAACTTGCAGCTCCCAGCTGCTGTGCAAGTTGTGCAAGGTCTACCTCCTCCAAAAGTCACGCTCAAACAACAGGCAGCCATACCATATGGAGACAGGGAATGGGAACACAGAGCCAGAAATGGGAAATTTGTTGGCTGTGGGCAACAATTTTGCTCAGGTTGGAGAAGGACCCCCAGTGAAGTAAATGCTATAGGGATAAAGGGGATCTGTGTGTGGGAGGAAATCCTGTCCAGTTCTTTAAAATAGAAAATAAAAGCTTGCAGAGGCAAAGCCCAGGCAGCAGTAGTGAGGCAGGCCACAAAGGCAAAGCAGGTCACAGGGGATGGCTGACAAACGTGCCAAGCTTGGATTGTGTTGGGCAGGCTGAAATAGGGCTCAGCCTCCTGTGAGCAGATGAAAGAGCTGAGGCAGACCACTCTACACATTCCCCATGGAGACATCTTGGCATCTCAGGAACTCCTGGAATCCCTGGTGTGTGGCTCTGGCACCACAGAGACTACCAGAGAATAGTCTAGAAGGCTATGCTAGATAGAAGAGCTATTAGAAAACTATCAAGAAACATCCAGCAAAGAGGTGCTTAAGGACAACAAACAAGATGTCCCCACACACTTCAGACACATTCTAGTCAGAGGAACAAGAGCATGCCAGGGTGGAAAGAGCCCTAAAAGAGCCCTTAGGAGCTCTGTAATATAGGATGATACACTGAGCCTTGGCTGAGGCCTAATAATAAGCAGCCACCAAGGTGACTCAGAGAGCTCTTTGTTGGCTGGACACGGGAGAGCAGCAGGAAGGAACAGAATAACTGAGGAGCAGGAAGCCCCTGATGAAGGACTGATTGCTCAGAGCACGTTCCTGGAGAAACAGAAACATGCTTTTCATCTCCATGATGTACTTCCATGTCCGGACAATTCTGAAGTCTGCGCTTTCAATACATGCTTAAGAAAGCACTCCGTCCTGTGCACACACCCAGCCTGTGGCTCTCAACACACAGCATGGAAAACAGAAGACCAGCCAAGAGGTGAGAGGGCAAGAATGGTGGAGCACTGGAGATACAACAGTCCAAGCCAGAAATCAGGCATCTGCTCTGCTCTCTCACTTGTTCTCAATGCAACAGCCAGGGAAAATGCTTGGTCATGATGTTCGACAGGACCTGCTCTCCATCCCTGGGAACATCTGCCAGAATTAGTAATCCCATATCAGAGGAGGTGAAGCATAGAGTGTCCAACAGCACTTGTAACCTTTTTAGCAATTTTTGCTGCTTTAACAGCTACCTTCTCTTTCAGCTTAAAATAAACAGCCTCTCTGAAAGTGCTCAAAGACTACAGAACCACAGAATCATTTAGGTTGGAAAAGATCTCTAAGATCATCAAGTCCAGCTGTAATCATCCAGCCCTTCCTCTACAAAGCCAGAAACTGGAACTGATGTATCTGGGGATGCAAACATGGGGGACAAGGAGCTATAAAGGGGGATTAATGCTGTCATCCTGAATTCCAGCATCTGAGAGAGATGCATCTCTGTCCATGATACTGCTGCTGTAAACTCAGAGCAAACAGGCAAGCCCCAGCTTTGCCCCTCTGTTTGCATCCAGAGGACATTTTACCTCTTTCTCTTCTCCTGTGTGTGAGGCTTCGTGTATTAAGTTGTGTAATTAAGCAATGGGTGCTCTACTCCCACAGGGGCTTCTACATCCCATATGAGACCAGGCCAGAGTGGAGCCACATCATCCATCTGCAAGAGGCATTAGCCCTTTCTTCAGACAGGGCTTCTTTGAGCATGAACCCCTCAAGAAGCCTTTTTGTGAGCTCTGGGCTTCACACTCTGAGCACAAGGGCTAAGCGAGGTTTGCTGCCTTCCTGTGAGGTCTCCTGCTCTCCAGCACACAGCATGATTCTGCTGCAGCTTGATAGTAGCTGAATTGCATAACCAGCATAGAACCTGACCAACAACATGCAAAACTCAGCCTGAGGGGAACAAACCACAGCTCCAGCTTCACAGTGGGATGGTGCATCCTGCACTGGCTGCACAGCTTAAGAAATGTGGCTCCCCAGATATTTCTGCTGTGCTGCCCAGCTCTCAGTTACAGACATCAACTAAGCCATGAAAAGGGCAGAATTTTGGGATAACATTCATGCTTAATATGGATGCCAAGAATGTCCCGAGCTACAGCCATAATGCAACACACAGATTTAATATCCTTTCCACAGTTGAACTAATCTCCAGCTACCAGTCCTCAGGATAAACCTAACCCAGAACCAGAATGCCACCATATCCCATTCTACAGCCCAAGACTTTATAATGAGGCAGCAAGCTCTGGCCACCAGCAGGGACCTGGCAGCAGGCTAGATTAAAGCTAGATTAAATTTCCTGTACCTCTCATTAGACCCAGCGATAATACTCAGAACACACAGGGAAAGCCCAGTGGCAAATACCCTAATTAGAAGTGAAAGTCTCACACCTTTTTGGTGACCAGTGCATCTGCTGAAGCTGAGGGTCACAGTCCTCTGTAGTCAGCAGGACAGCAAGAGGATGAAATTATGGGAAGCTGTTCTGGACCCCCTCCTGCTGCCCCCCACCAAGGGACCAACACTGCTCTCTATGGAAGATTCCCAACACTTTGGCTGAAATGACGCCAGCACTTGGGCAGGGCTTGATGTTATTTTTAACACTTGCTCACATAACTCTTTGGATGAATCCTGGGAAGAGCTTGTCACCAAAATAGTACACTGTGGGCACTATTTATACACCCACTGGCAGCATCGCAGGATAAGCTAGTGCACCCCTTTATCCTCCTCACAGGGATGTAGCAGGGCCCTAAAACTCGGTTTGCTGTTTGGGGTAGTCCTCAGAAGTGAGCCATCACCTGCAGGAGGCCTGGTACTCCTGTCTGTCCTGCTGGGGAGACAGACTCTCGTCCATATGGGAGGGAAGCCCAGGTACATTAGGCTCAGGGAAGATGGATAGCTGAGTGTGCATCCCAGCTGCTGGGATGGACTAAAAAGGGAACAGTTGTGCCTAAACACAGAAAATGCTGATGCCTTCCTATTTTATCTCTCCTTGGCTGCTGCAGGGAAATCCAGCAGGGATTTGGTTTCTTGGTCATCACCTCTTTTCCCGATGCGGCAGCAGCAAAGGTGTGCAGTGGTGGGGGCAGGTGAAGCACTAAATGTCAGCAAGGTTCACTGGAAAGGAGGCACCAGACTAACAAGACTGACTGCCCTTTATCCCTAGGGACAGTAGCAGCTTCAGGCCTTTCCATATAAAAACACTGTGCCCTGAAGCACCAAAGGAAAAAAAAAAAATCAAAAGCAAACCACCCTTTTGAGACTATGCAAGGAAAAGAGGCTCTTCCCCTGTCTGATTTTCTGGGTTAAAAATAACTTCTCTAATGCCATTCCTGAGCCTATTGAACTTCCTTGATTTTTGTCTTCAGTGAGTTTCTCCTCCCGCCCCTTTTCTCCCAAGACACATCAGACTGCTCTCTACTCTCACATCTCCTGGAGAAGCAGGTGACATGACCTGAAGAACATGCACAGGATGCTGCATGAGAACAGACCAGACAGAGAAGAGAAGACTCCATCTTGAAGCAGAAAAGTTTGATTTTTCCAGTATGTAGGTAAAAAAAAAAAGCATATACACATCTCCTTTCCCTGCAAGAGAGGCTACAGCCCGAGCAGCATACTGGCTGTCCATCGGAGCTACAGAACAACGCAAAATAAACCCGCTAATTGACACATGCTGTAAAGGCAGGGGCAGGACTGGTCACATTACTTGGTCATTAATGGTCCCATTACTTTTAGCAGAACAAACAGAAGGGATCAGCTCCTACCTTGCCAGAAACAACCACCCCAGGACGTGGGCTCAGCTCACCGCAGCTGGAAGCCGAGTGCAGCAGCACTGGCATGAGAGCCACAGGAGGAGCACAGCACGCAGAGCCGGCGATAATCCAAAGCAAAACCAGCTTGTCCCCGTGCCGGCTGAGGGATCAGCGAGCCCTGCTGCGGGGAGGCTCCGCCGGCTGCTCCCCTGTTGGTGCAGGATGGCGGGCAAGAGGATGACAAGGCACTTCTTCCAAGACAGGAGCTGGCTGAGGAATTCCTGCTGCTGCCAGGCACCTGCCCCTCGTCAGGCACAGCGGTGCCAGGGTCTCACTCAGGGAGCATGTGGGCAGGAGAGAGGAGCGAGGGCGAGGGCCAGATTGCTAATGAAAGCCCCAGAGTAAATACAGATGCGCACAGGAGAGGGCTATGGCAGAAATGCAGCTCGTGTTACAGAGAGCCATTTACAGCAGGAGCAGAAAGCGGGGAGAGCGTGGCAGGGCTGTGCGGGATGGGGATGGATCCACGCCTGCCTGCTGGGACAGGGGGTGGGAGGGCACTGCCTGCCGGGGAAGCCGTGGGGTGAAGTGACCACTAGCGAGGGGAGACCTCCCCAGTTCCACATTCTCCCCCAGATCCTAAGCTCCATATGCAGTACGTGCTAGCAGTAATGCAAACTGATCCAGCTTCCCATCCTGCACCCCAGCTGGGACATCCCCAGCCCCACGTCTTCTCCGGTTCAGAGTGCCACAGCAGCCCACCACGCCAGGGAGAAAGGCTGATTGGAGCCCTGCTCCATTCACCTGCTCAGACCCACTCCTGTTGTCCAGGCCCTATTCCCAGGCTCCAGGTCTCCACATATTCAAGATTTACGCCACTCTTCCCAGTTCAGTGTCTTTGCTATCCCCTGCCAGGATTCTTCTTTCCCTGCCATCTGAGGGTAATTTACAAGCTGTACTGCAGCTGGATTTACAGCAAATATGGAACATGAGGGATAGGGACTAGGTTGGCATCACAGACTATTCTGAATTGGAAGGGACCCACAAGGACCATCAAGTCCAACCCTCCAGTGAATGTCCCATTCAGGGGTCAAACCTACAACCTTGGCATTATTAACACCATGTTCTAACCAGCTGAGCTCATCTCATGGTTAAGAAGCAAAGTGTCAAAGGGCACAGGGTCTTTTCCTTCACTGTGCCTTCAACTAGAACCAGCAGCACAGGAGAGATTTGCAGGTTTCATTCACTGCCCACTAAACAAGCCTTGGAAGACCTTTGGGAAGGAGCTGTTTCAGGACATTTCATAGCCCAGCAGGCACTGCCTATAAGCCCTGTGCCAGGCAGGCATATAGCTCATACCAGTGACCTCTGGGTGAAACTGGCAATGAAGAGCAAGAAGTTCTGAGCAACAATGGTCTGTAAGGATGTGGGGGATCTCCAGCTCAGCAGTGTAAAACCTCAAGGAGACCACTTCCCTGCTTGGTGCCTCGGTTTCCCCCCTTGAAAAACAAGGACCGTAACACTTACCAAGCTGCTGTGGATGCTGCAAAGTTAACTTCCTCATGGTAAGCAGGAATGAGCACTCTGTGGGACTCTCTTCCCACCCATACAGCAGAGATTCCCTGCGGCTTCCCTCCACACACAAGGTACTGCTTGCAGCTTTCTTCACCCTCACCACAGCAGGTACCCTGCAAAGAGAGGGATCCCCATTACCCCCAAAAGCAGAAGCATCAATCCCTCTACCAGCTGCGCCCAGGCCATTTGCCAGGCAGGAATGCAGTGCACCAGCCCAGCCTCAGCCGAGCTGTCAAAGCAGCGGAAGGGCTGAGGCTGCACCGCTCTGGAATTCCAGAAACGCACAAACACCCTGTCACCAGGAATGACTCCTCCCTGCCCCGGACCAGGCTGAATCACTGGAAATACCAAAACAACGATGAGGTCACGTTCCCTGAACAAAGAACTGGAGCCAGATATAGCTGCATGGAGCAGTGTGCTAAAAGGGGACTCGGTGTAGGGGCTGGGGGCTCTGGCAGACAGGCACCATGGGCATTTGTCTCGTTTAAAAACAGCTTGAGGCTGCCAGGAGACTTTTTTTCTTCTCTGTAGGGAGCAGGGAATTGGCTTTAAAACTCTATCCGTCCCACTGAAAGAGGCACAAACATTCTAATGTTTATGAGTTCAAGGAACAAGGCAGAAGTAAAATTATGACTGGATTCTGAATCCAGTAATCCCAAATCTCTCTGTGATACAATGATCAGGCTTAATCAGTGAAGAATCCCCTCACAGCAAACTGAATGGCAGACAAAAAATAGCATGTCCATCACTGCTTTTTGCTTTTGCACCAGCCTCAGCCAGCTTCCACCAAAAAAAAAAAACAAAACAAAACAAGAAAAAGAAAACCAAACCAAAGCATCAAGCAACAGTGGCTTCTGTTAATGTTTCTAAAACAAGTACTTCATTATCAATAAATAAGACTTTTCAAGGCTTTGCAGTTCCAAACTTTCATAGCTCTCTATGGAGAAAGACTGGAGACATTTTGCAATTTAGACTGTGAAGGAAATTGCAGCATAAGATTTGGAAAGGATAAAGGAATTCACAAAAGAATTTGCAATAGCCTGTTCTTTCCACTTTCTGTAGGACAAGACATTTGGATGGATAACAACACCACCCACAGTTATGTGAATAAGAGGCCCTAAGAATCCAGACTTTGTTCCATCAGGGCATAAACCATATCTTAATCATAAGCCAAGTGGGAAAAAAGATAGGACTGGACAGCTAGTACCAAGCATGTCACCTGCCTGGCAGGGCAGAGCTCACTGGGCTGGCACACCCTGCAACAACCACAGCAGTGCCTGGCACGCTGAGCCAGCCGATGGGCCACGCCTGCATCAGTCCCCTTCTCCTGAAAATCCATCCAGATTTGCTAATAAAAGTGATAAGAAGATCTGTGGTGACTTGTGTGTGACTCCCACAGGAGAGTCATGAGAGCAGAAGTGCTCAAAACCAAATCAGTTCATTTTCATCCCTCTGTTCCAGCATGCTCTGGTAACCAGAACCACCTCAGTGGGTTACACCACAAATTCTTCTGGTCTAGTGCCCAATCCCTGACAATGTGGCACTGGCACATAAAAATCACAGTGATTTCACTGAGTGCAATCAGAGTGATCTCCCCTAAGGATACATTCTTCCAGCCTGCAACAATCAGGAACTCCTAGAGCTGGAGGTCACACACTGACCATCACGTTTCAGAGACACTGAAACACATCTCTGCCATTGAGGTGTCTGGTTCCTTTTGGAATCTGTGTGTATTTTCAGTCTTCATGCCATCTCGTAGCAACATGTTCTACAAATCAACTGTGTTGAAAAAGGACTTCCTCAGCCTCCTGTCTAATAAATTATTTTGCTGGATGCACTTCCTCTGTGCTGTGAGAATTAGCAAAGTTTATTAAGGTCAATCTTTACTCAACTTCTCCCTGCTGAACTATTTTACAGACATTTGCTTTTTTCCAGTATCACCTACTTTTGCTCATTTAATCTCTCTTCCTACAGAAGCTATCCCAGTCCCTTAATCATCCCCATTCCATTTTTCTCTATAATTTCCAGGTCTGTGTTACTCTTTTTGAAAGAGGGTGACCAGCTGGTATGTGATACCCAGATGCAGGCACAACATGTGTATCTAGTATACAAGAATATATACCAGCAAATTTTGTTTCCAGTGTTTTCTGACTACAGTTGAACATTTAGCTGATGTGCTCAGATAACAAGCCACAGTGACTCCAAACAGCTTGTTGTGGGCAGTGAGAAACTGTTTACAGATCATCATTATATGCAGCATTTACCAGCATGATTTCCCATTTGCTGTTTTATCATGCTAATAGTTCTGCAAGATGCTCATGTAACTCCTCAAGAAGTTTTCAAACCAACCACTCTGACCAACTTAGAATCACTAGAAAATTATAGTCTTCACTATGTCTTCCAAACCACAGCTAGATGTGTTGCACAGGGACCCCTGTGGGACCAGGCACTGCAGGTACCAGAGCTTTGGTGCCCTGCAAAGCACAGCATTTGACAAGGAGTGCTCCAAGCACAGTGACCAGGAATGCTACATAACCTTTTAAGTTCCTTCCAACCCAAACCATTCTACGCTTCCTGGCTAGCAGGAACCTGTTAAGAAAAAAAAAGCTTTAATTGAAAATATGATTCAATGCCATCAGCATTCTGCCAAGGATCCCGGAAAGAGCCTGCAGTGTTGGGTGGCTGAGACACATCCTCATCCATGGCTCCACTGAGGACTCAGGTGGAAGTGCAGAGTCCACATCAATGCTTAAGGACTACAAATATGCTCACCAAACACTCACTCCAGGCACAGGAGATGTGAACTGTGGAAACCATAATTTCCAGTCCAGGCAAACACACACAAGAATGAGGAGGCAGAGAAACTGTGGGCTTCAGGTGAGCAGCAGGTATCAGTAGCAAAACCTCAATCTGGCTTCATGTTCCAGAATCAGAAGAACAGAGACCTAGAGCTAGCAAGCCTCATTAAACACCCTGCTATGAGTCCAGGACTTTGGTGAAGAACTGGGAATTAAGTATTCAGTGGAAGGCAGATTACATAAGGAAAAAAAGAACTGGGGGTAGCCAGCCTCCCAGTACATCTGGGAGGGACACTACGAGCAGAAAAACTCCTCACAACCAAGTTTAACCTGAAGCACTCCAAGTTGAGCTGGCAAACCAGCAGGTGCTGATGCCTGGCCCAGCTGCATCAGAGGTCACCACAGGAAAGAGCATCAGGCAGCTGTAACTACATACAGTAACTTCATTTCATATATTCCCAGAGTTCAAAGCCCAGGGATGAAATGGAAAAGGGTGAAGGAGCACTTCCTCTATCTCTCACCTGTTTTGTACAAAATTCTGCTCACAGTCCCAGAAGGGAGACAGAAATGGGATTTTAATAAACCATAAGCCCTATGCAGTATCGTGGTTTGGGACATTACATTCTCCAGCTCTCATTAAAAAAAAAAAATATTCCTGGACTTTGTCCATCGAACACTGCCCCGTCAACAGATGCATTGATCCATCCAAAAGGCAACACAATGAAGCCACTGAGTAAGGAAAATGCAGGATACCAGGCATCCTGCGCAGGAAAATGTGTCAGACAGCATCTGCTGCCACAGCAAAAACTGAAACAGAAGCAGAACTGCAGAGAGACTACTGCACAGCCATAAACCAGGCTTGCACCTTCTGAATATTCTATGATCCCTTATCCACAGCCTGAAGGTTTTTGAGGGACGACTGCCAGGAGGTGAGGAAGCCTCTGAAGCAGCTGCTCTAGGTGTTGCTGTCTAAGATGAAACGATGCAAACCCACTGCTGCCAGCAAAAGGTCACCAGACTGGAACCTTGCCCGGCAGCTTCTACAAAGCACACTAACTAGGAGACTTTCAGACTGCAATTTTTCAACATGAGAGTACAAATTAGTTTTCTAAATACAGACCTGTACTCTTCATGGAATGAATGGCCTGGATGCCCGCAGGGCTGATGGAGGTTAGCACTTGATGACACAAAAGCCTTCAGTTTAAAATCCAGGGCAGCTACTGACTCCCTGAGTCACCCTGGTGTGCATACTTCAGGCCCCAGCTCCCTGGTGAAGGAGGAGATATTGATGCTCTCTGCCTCTCTGAGGAGCCAGAATGCAATAAAGCTTAAAAGATCTAAGGATCCCTGCTAGAAATCCCAAAGTTGAGGGAGGCAAGCAGGATTGGTCATTATGTACAAAAGCCAGGCTTCTTCTATGAAGTGCCTGATTCGGGTGTGGACGCAGGATGCAGGCAGTAACAAAAACATTGACCTTCCCTGGAGACACACTGCTCAGATCAGATGGTGCTGTGTTTGTGGGGTGACCTGTGGGGCTGGTGATGGCACCTGCAGGCCTGGCACTCAGGTCTGAGCACAGCTGCTCTGGCAGTGCACACAAGGAATCCAGCAGCACAGCTCTCACCAGGACACACACAGCTCCCCTGCAGCCAGGCACGATGCTCACAGAGAACCTACAAAAAGCGAGCAGCTGGGTCATATGTTTTCCTAATTTAGAGGAAGCCTGGCCCAGCTCCGATATCCCACAACATCTCCTGGTGTTGAGAGTGGGGGCTGGAAAAGTCGAGATCCATTTATAGCTTAAAAGTCTAGCAGAGGGCTCAGCGTTGTGTGGAAAAGCAGGAGCTGACAGCTCCGTACAGTCAGCTCCACCCAGCTGGAGAGGAGAGGCAGGCTGGGGAAAGACAGGGGTATGGAAATCTCTTTCCATCAAACTGGAAGTGATGGGAGAGAGGTGGCTTCCCTACAGTGCCAGGAAGAACAAGAAAACACTCTTTTTTTCAGACAAGAAAAACACTCTCTACTTCTAAATGAATTATAAGAAGCAGGGCAGCAGAAGACTAGCTTTGGAAAAACTGAAGAGTAGCTGTGCCACAGATATGGCCAGAAGCACTCAGAGGTCAAGCCCAGGCTGCAGGGCTCTGCACCCTTCTTCAGAGCCCTTCATCAGATCCAGCCCTGCAGCAACACAGACCTTTATCACAGGGACAGGGCTGTCTGGGAGCTGTGGCTGGGAACTCAGCCCCGTGCTTATTGCTGGGAGAAATAGCAGCTCCCTCACTTCGGCATATTTACATCAGCCAACACATCAGCAGATGTAGCAGAATGTCCTTGCCAGCCCTCATGGAAAAAGCTTGGCCCTGAGGACAAGGCACCAGTTTAAAGCATCAGCATGCGCAGACTTATTCTGTGATGACTTCAGCTCCTCCCCATGTAGTCAGGCATGAGAGGAGAGGTATTTATGCAGCTAACCTAATTTAGCTAACAATTGTGCATATTCATAATAAAATTAGGAAAAATAACCAATAAAACTGTGTTAAAGAACAGAGAGATGACGAGGCTGTAAGAAAAGCAAACACAGTCCGAGGCAGCGAGGTACCAGAGCTATTGTATAGGCACTGATAAAAGAAGCATCATGCAAAAAAAAAAATTCTAGTCATCCACATCTAAAAATGATAAACTCAAACTAACAGGTGCAGAAAGGGCCTGAGGGAAACAAAAAACCTATCAAACAAGAAGAAACTTAAGAGCCTGGCTTGTTTAGCCTAGCCAAATGTAGGCAGAGAGAGGATAGGATTGCTGTCTAAATATATCACAGGAGACAAACAAAACTGCTGAAGCAAACGTATATAGCTGGCATGACAAGAAGAGAATAAATGCAGTGAACACATTTAGGTTGAAAATTAGAGAGAGAGAAAAATCAACCCTTAGGACAGGAAGCTTTCCAACTGGAATACCTGGATTTAGGATGAATTTTATCAGAGGTCTGATGGAGTTAGAGGATACAGTGCATGTGCCCACAGATATCCAAGAAGGCCTTTATGCTCCTGCTTTTGTTCCAGCTGGTAATTAGCATGGGTCATTACTGAGATGTCTCCATTCATACAACAGACTTTGCTGAGTATCCAATTGGAGAGCCAAGGGCAAGCATGCAGTGCTCCTCTGCCCTCCCATTTCCTAAGAGCTGCTCACAAGTAAGGACTTCCAGGCTACAGGGCCAGTGGGAGAGGGTTGTGTGGATGCACACGGGCAGAGTGAGAGCTACCAAGCAGCCTGGAATGCAGGTGTTGCCATTAGCAATGCAAAACACCCTTGAGGTGCCTCTGCCCAAACGCACCTGCTGCCCCATGGCATTAGGGACAGAGATTGCTCACTGTCACCCTGTGGATTCAGGAGACAGAGGAGATGTTCCAAGCTCTCCTCTGCTGTAGTGGAAGACAAGGAAACATGTCATCACTGGTTATCAAAGAGTCACAGAATGGTTTGCATTGGAAGGGATCTTAAAAATCACCTTGTTCCACCCCCCTGCCATGGGCAGGGACACCCTGCACCAGACCAGGTTGTTGAGAGCCCCATCCAACCTGGCCTTGAGCACTCCCAGGGATGGGGCATCCACAGCTTCTCTGGGCCTCATGTTCTAGTGCCTCAACACCATCAGAGCATTATCATTCTCGACCCTCAAACTGCAGCCCAGCAGGGTGGCAAGTATAGGCACAACAGCAAAATAATGTTCAAACTGTGAATATTTGTATTATTGAATAATGAGGAGGGGAAAAAAGGGAGAGGGTGAAAACAAAATCCAAAATCTATTTCCGGAATTAATTTTTGACATGTCTATGAAACACCAAAGCTTCATAAAAGACTAAATTATAATTTTCAGACACCGCACGGACGATGACACACGGTTTGACCTCCCCCGGGGAGCCAAGCAGAGCACCGCGCACACGAGAAGCAGCGACCCCGCTCCTCCCCGCACAATTCCCGCACAATTCCCGCACAATCCCCGCACAATCCCCGCACTGTCCCCTCCGCCACCGTCCCTTACCGCTCGCCCGCATCGCTCCGCTGTTTACAGCCGCTCCACGGGGCGGGCTCTCGACGCTGCCCGCCCCCGCCTGGTCCTCCGCCTAAGGATGTCTGACGTTTCCTCTAAGTTTCCTCTTAAAACATCCTAGCCAGGATGGAAAATTTTGGGAATTTGTGCGCTTCCCGCGTGAGGATACCGGATGAAAAGGGTCGCCGTCTCAGATCCATTGTCCCACAGACCATCCCCCCGTGCACTTCTGCATATAAACTTGTTACATCAATTAACAGAGTGCCAAGGAATCTATCATCCCAATATTATCTTTTTATTTAAAAAAAACAATTATTTTACAAAATCAGAAGCGATGTAGGACAGACATCACTGCCAGCTGATGTGCTTCAAATGCTGATTGTGTCAAACCGCTGAAAGATTATATCTGGTGCAAGCTCACCAACAGCTTTATTATCCCCTACATGTTGTAGCCAACATTTTCAAATCCCCTTTTAGCCAGAAGGTGAGTACTTTGCACGTAAACCGTATGAGAAGAGAGGCACAGAGTCAGATTTTCCTTGCTCCGTCAGCACAAGGTCTGCCTCTGCTGCTCTGCAATATATTCTGCTGCATCAGATGCCAGGAACAGCTTTGACAGGACTTTCAGTCCACAGAGCAGTCTGGGTATCATGGGGATGTCTGCTTATCTGCACAAATTCTCCTTTTTCCCCTAACCCCAGGGAGGCTGACCGTGAAAAACATAATCCTCATCAGAAAGCCATGATTGTCTCTGCAAAGTGAATGGTAAATCAGGGGGAGGTGACAAGCATTAACTACCACAGTGGTTTCCTCAGCCAGAGTGCAGGCTCTCACTTTACTTAGGTGTCTCCTTCCAGGGGAGATCACCAGATAATTTACTTCTTCCCTAGCAAGCAGCTCCTAGACACTGAAGTCTGGATCCAGTCCCAGCTCCAGTTTTGCACTGGCCATGCTGAAATTTAATACCACAGTTTGCAACAAGCCTCCCCAAGCAGCAGGTGCAACAGACTAATTTGGTTTTTTGTTTTCTTTCCTGCACTGAGTTAAAACACAGGGAGATGAAACCTTCTATTAGAGCTTTAACAATCTCACGCAGTAACTGCTGAAACTGGGACCACAGGCAGCAGGGTGTTCCATGAAATGGGGACATGCCTGGCCTCTTGCCATCATACACTGCCTCCTGACAGCTCAGAGACTCACAGCAGAGTCTCAAAAATATCAACTGGTTACTACACAAAAAAATCCAATTCAAATGAAGGAAGGAGTCTAAATTTGTATAACTGCTGAAAAAAACCTAGCCTCAACAAAAAAAACCAAAAACAAACAAAAAACCACCCCCGTAACAACAGCCAGAGGCTTAGTCCTCTGCACAAAAAAAGCTGCATTTAGACAGCTCAGCAGTGCTGGCAGGACAGACTCTCACGCTGCCACGCTGGCCTTCCACCCAGTAACCCTGCTGATTATGGAGTTGGTGTGACAAAACAGCAAGCAAATCCCAGTCCCTCAAGATCACATCTTGAGCTGCGTCTGTGCATTTCAGGTCCCTCTGCTGGCAGTCAGACTGGCAGGATTTTCAGCTCTCCACCACCCGTGTCTGATAACCTGTTTCCAAGTAAAATTTGATCCAAACAGCCATGTTTGCAGCCATGAAACACTGCAGAGACTCCTGAGGCCTCATGAAGTTCCTCTGAATCGTGGCCACTCTGCTCATCAGGGAGGGTGAGGGAGCTACCAGGTCATGCTTCATCCCTTACACTGAACCCCAGCACCAGTGGAGTTAAGGCTATTTCAGCTGCTGGCCATGAAATAGCTTCTGGCTCCAATAATTCTGGTGTGATCACCATCAAGCCAGATGTGCACACACCTCATTCTGTTAAGGGGGGCAGATGCCTCATGCTGGCAGCTCAGGTGAACCCTAACCATGCTTTTCAGGGGCCAGATTTCATGGTTTGAGCCATAAGGAAGCCTGAGCGCCTTCTGCTCTTTTATTTTAAGTCTAAATGAAATGGCTAGTGCCCAGTTACAAAACTTGAGAGGGTTCTGAGGACAATAATCCTTTACAAGAGCAGATTTGCAACCCAGATAAATCAGGGCAGGCTGATGACTGTCAGCTCCTGGTCCCTTGACCTACTAAGGGTTTCCCTGAGCTTGCAGCACTTCCTGATGGCAGATGTGGGAAGAGTGTGGTGTTTGGGTACTGGCCATCTCTTGAGAAAGTGGACCACAGTCAAAAGGCTAGAAAATCACACTTGATACAAAGGTGGTGGATTTGTGGGTTGTGTGGCTGGACCTAAGGCACACCTGGGGTCAACACTGTCACCCCAATAATACGGCCCAGAGTGGATGCATGAAGAAAAATGAAGGCACATGACTGAGAAAGACATTGCCAATTCAACCTTTTCCTCAGACTGAAATTCTCTTTGCTCTGAGGTATATAGTTAGAGGGAGAAAAAAAAAATTAGCATTATGAACAATCTCAGGGAGCAGAGGTGCCTCCCACAGCACGTTCTCTCTTGTGCCAGAGAGGCCCTCTGGGATACCATGAAACTCCATGCTCCAACTCACCCTGCCCACCTTCCCCAGCAGCAGCAGACATCTCTGGAAAAGAAACCAGAATCAGAGAGTGCACGTGGGTGAAAGGAAAGCCCCAAGTCCTTGATTTGGCAGCCCGGAGGGCAGAGCTCTGGGCAGCCACTGGCTCGGTGCCTTGCAGGCAGCACAGCCTCTCTCCTGACAGCCCTTTACTTTGGTTTGCTTTGTTAATTTTTAAGGGGAACGGGGTGGGGGGGGGGGGGGGGGGG
>WBNO01029091.1:71949-117599 GCA_013400575.1 Peucedramus taeniatus
TTTTTTTTTTTTTTTTTTTTTTCTTTCGTTACAATCCTTTGTGTTTATATTTGTCACTGTTTGGTGAAAATGTTCCTGTTGTGGCAAAAGGTGATTTTGGCCGCATGTTTCTCCCAGACATGATGAGTGCTCCGAAGCCGTGCTGGTGAGAGAAAGCGTAGCCAGAGCGGCGGGTGCTGGTCCGGCGCAGGCGTCGCTTGGGTGAGGGTGGAGGGGGCCTCTTCTTGGCTTCCTTGATCTTCAGCAGGACCTGGAAATCAGAAAATAAGGCGGAAAAAGCGGAAGGTGCGTCATTATTCACAAGCACGGTGGAAGAGGAGCAGAGAAAGGGAAACAAAAGCAGGGACCCAAAGACTAAAGTGAGGAAAGGGCATCTTCTATTCTATTCTATTCTAAAAGGTGTTAATGGGAGCATCATCTGTAAGTCATAGGAAGGAATGGTTTCCATGTATTCCCCACAGCTCTGCAATGCCATGGTTTGGGTATGGCTGTAGGACTTTCAGTCAAATCACCCAAAATGTGAAAGTCATCTCAACAAGTCAAAATTACAGACAATAAATAAATAAACATTTAATAATTGGCATATTTAATAGAGAAAACAGACTACTAAAGGGAGTTTATGATAAATAAAAGCTTTTTATGATTATAGTGATGATTGTTATAGAATTATAGAATCATAGAGGGGCTTGGGTTGAAAGGGATCTTGAGGATCATCTCATTCCAACCCCACTGCCTGTATCAGGTATCTCAACACCCCATGCAACCTGACCTTGAATGCTTACAGGGATAATAGAGAGATTTCTGTATTCCTTGGCAGATGGGAAATAAATATTGCACTTTATTTGCAGATACTGGGCTTTCTGCTCCCAGGTAGCCACTGTGTTAATGTACTGTCAAGAACCTGTTCAGAATGGGTCTCTCTAATGCAGGAGGCTGCTATTAAGAGCCTGTGGCTCAAGAGAACCCCCAGCTGCCAGACTCCTGTGCTTCTTGCTTGGCACAATGGCAGTGGCAGGTGCTTGGCCTCTCTAAACATCAGGCCTGTCTGCTGCCAGCTGGGGGACTCCTTAGAGCTGGAAACCCACTCCTCTCCTGTGACCATTCACTTCCAAGAGGAGGCAGAGAAGTAATTTTGTGCTAGAGACAGAGGGATACTCAGCCTCAGCAGTGAGGCTGGGATTCTGGGTGACAGCTGTGTTTGACTTCTGCTCAGCTGGGGTAAACTGAGCCCATTTTTACACACCCAGACTGCCTCAAACTGTGTCCCAAGGACTCCTCTACCCAGCAGTCTTCTCTAGCACCCACCTCTCTGTAAGGACTGAGAATTCCCCTAACGTGTTCTACAGTCATAGAGAACCTGTGGAGCTCCACAGACATCCCGAGGATGACCAGGGAGGGCGTCAACTGCGGTGCCTTCCCCTGGGGCTGTGCTCTGACCCCGATTCGCAGCAGCTCGGCGCAGGGAGAGGAAGGAAGCACGAGGTGGCAGTAGCATTCAGCAAATGCTCCTGCTTGGACGCGAGCCCGGGGAGCTCCGTGAGCGCTGATGTTCTTGAGGGGTCCCTTGGCTGCAGTGAACAGTGTGCTCCCTGCCCACTCCATCACTCCCTGCCTCTCCTTGCCCTGGTGCCCCCATCTTCACATTCCCAGGGATGGGAGGGAAGCTGGTTCCAGAGGGGGTATATAGCCATTGGCTATGAAAAGTAAATTCTCACATAAATTAAAAAATGCCCAGAAAACATATATTTCCCAGTGGAGGGTGAAAGCCTGCGGTCTGCCAGGCTAAAAACTGCACAGCGTCGGGGCAGGAGGAACATGCCACTCCTTTGCCACTGAGCCACAGTGCTTAAACCCTGCACCTAAAAATAGTGCAGCTTTCCTGCCTCAGAGCAGTCTAATCCATATCTAAATAATCTCAGCCTTGGTCCCAGCTGCAGATGGTTTGAACCGTGCCAAGCCCCATATTCAATCCTCCTTCTCTGGGGAGTAAGGGACAGACAGATGGCAGCACCGACATGGACACACGGACACACACCCCAGGTGATGCCAAGCCCAAGCAATGTGGCTCCACGGTGAGCCTAGGCCATGGTAAGCAGGATTTCTGGTTTAATAAGATATCTCCTTACTTTGTCACTGGGAGTTGGCTTTAACTGAGCCTTCAGGAAGCGAAAGCCAAGCACTGGCAGCACGCAGAGGGTGATGCTGAGGAAGATGGCCAGCCACACGTTTGGTTGGCTGAGGGTGTTACGAGCCGTACCTGGAAAACAAACACATGGTTAAAACAGTAAAAGCAGCACCTCCCACCATTACTCCCTGTTGCTCTCTGTGATTTCAAAGCACCTGGCAAACAGACCAAAATACAAGGCAGACATTGTCTCCAGCAGTGAAATAAACTGTAGAGAGAACTGCAAAGCCAGTGTCACTGTCTGAGATGGGCAAAGAAAAATGCAATGTCCAGACATGATTGCAGCAACAACCCAGGTGGACAAGGGCGGCAGAGTGAATCTTTCCTGTCTGTGAAGAGTCAAATCACAGCAAAGGATTGGTATAAAGATTCAGGAGACCTTAAACAGCAGCCCGGGACTCCAGTGCAAAAGAAGGAATACTCCTTTCTTGCTTCCCAGCACCATTTCCTAAAGGATATGGAGTACTGGCTCGGGCCAGCAGGCGATGGGAATCACAGCCCTTTGTGAGAGGAGTATGTGTTGCTCTGGGGATCTGCACAGACAGTGTAGCCTAATGGGAGTATTGGCAAGCACCACTGCCACGTGGTGGCATGTCACCAACACCTCCTTTGAAACGAAGTACTCACTTCAGGCTTGTACAAAACTGAGGGAATGTAAGATAGAACAAACAATCTGCAAAACCCTCATTACAGGGCTTAATGATGCTGGTGTTGGCAGTATATTTGCTGAATATTTTCTTTCCAGTTGGCCAAATTCTGCTGTAATACAACTTCACTGAAATTTAAGTAAACAAGTTGTCTTAGTCCAGACTAGAAACACTTTCCTTAAAAATGGTTTTAAAATGGACCTTATTAAGTAGCCATAAGCATTATGGCTTCTTTGACCAATATAGTAATAAGAGAGCAGCAGATGAGATACCCCTGGCAAGTGAGTTAGAATCATCATAGAATCCTCAAGGTGGGAAGAGACGTTCAAGATCATCTAGTCCAACTGTCCACCTGTCCTGGGAAACTGAACAGACATTCTGACTTCTCTCACTCAGCATTTTTGATTCTTAAAGCCATCTCAAAGTGGATGTGATCTGCTTGAAAAATATGTTGCAACAACTAACCTGCATCTCAGATATTTCTAAGTTGGCTAAGCCCCTTGCTGTTGCAGTGAAGAGAGACAAAAGAAGTTTTTACTGAAGAAGTCAGTAAAAAATCAAGGCACTGATTTATACAAAAATCTGAGACTTGAAAGAAAAAGTTTTGGGATTTCAGAAGTAGAGACTCATAACAATGTTGTATCTGTATTGGCTATGGATGCACAGAGCTATTAGAAACATCTGAATTGCTATGAATTATTGTGCTTACATTTAAGTACATGTTCTTCCTGGTCAAAGTCTTAGGAGATGGACTCATTTTTTATCCTTCATTTTTTGCATGTGTTCAGAAATCTGTTATGTAAAAAAACTACAAAGACCTGGTAACCACTGGTATGTTTTGTTGTTGGGGAATTTGCCATTTAACCTGGCAGAAGGCTTACCATAATCACATGGCATATTTCTCATGTCTGACTGGATGTTGTACTTCTATGTCTTCCTTTGCCAAAATGTTAACTTATTTACAAAGATCACACATGTAAAAATAAGATGCTCTTAGATATCTGTAAAAATTGGATAACTGGAACCCAAATATAGAAGAGCAGCAGAGAGCATTCCATCCAACTCATTAGGCTTATTTAAAGGACCATTCCCATCACTGCATGGGAATATTACACAAGGAAAGGAACGTGACACACATTCACCTGGATGGATGGGATTCAAAATAAATCCCATCAACCCTCAGAAATATCCTGACATTTCTTGCAGAAAAGGCAACCAATATATCCTGAAATATACATAGAAATACTTGGAAACTTTAAGCCCCGCAGCATGTCCATTCTGAGCACCATCCAGATTTGTCCCAAGGCTTACCAATGAAGGGAAAGGCGGCTGTGAAGATCAGGTACATGCCATCACTGTACATGGTGAAGGTGATAGCAAAATAAACAGAAAGGCTGCCCCAGATGAAGAACTGGTTGACAACGGTCCAGTAAGAGGTGTCCAAGCCAATCTGAAGAACAGAGCAATGCAGCTATTGTCAGTGCCTTCTTGCTTTAGCAGATCTGTGCTGAACACAGCTTGTCCTCTGCTTTGTACATCTCCCCCTGAGAATGCTCTTCATTCAAGTCTCAAGAAATAACAAGTCACAAATAATAAGATTCTGGGAAACCATTCAAGGCAATTTATCCTGTTTTTGCCCTCTTCTCAAGCTGGTGAATACCAGTGGCCAGTCCTGGAGAGAGGATATTAAGGGACTTTAAAGATCATCCTGTTCCAGCCCTGCTGCCACAGGCAGGGACACCTTCCTCTAGACCAGGCTGCTCGGAGCCCCATCCATCCTGACCTTGAACACTTCCAGGAATCGGGCATCCACAACTTCTCTGGTCAAGTTGTGCCTGTGCCTCAACACCCTCACAGGGAAGAATTTGTTCCTAGCATCTAACCTAAATCCACTCCTTTTTCAAAGCCAGTAGCTCTTCTTCTATTACTACATGCCCTTGTGAAAAATCCTGCCCCAGCTTTCTTGTGGCCCCTGGTAAATCCTGTAAGGCTGCAGTGAGGTCTCTCTGGAGCCTCCTCTTCTCCAGGCTGAGCAACCCCAGTGCTCTCAGCCTCCTTAGCAGAGATGCTCCAGCCCTCTGATCATCTTCAGTGCCCTCCTCTGGACTTGCTCCAAGAGGCCCTCATCCTTCTTATGCTGAGGGCCCTAGAGCTGAACACAGTAAGTTCAAATGAGTCAGGCTCTACTTCCCCAGTCCTTAGCTGTGATGGAGCATTGAAAGTTAGGAAAACAAGCCTGTAAAGACTTCCAAAAGCAGGAACTATTATCCAGGGAAGTGTGATTGATTGGTTTTCTTTTAAGAAATCTCTGTCATCCTGATAGTACCATCTGAATTTTCTACCACAAAGTGTTAGCTATTTCTTCCAGCAAGTTCAGGCTGCGTCACACATACATCATGCACTGGGCCAGGCTGCAGAGACATCTCCATAATGGAGAGCCTATAAATAACTGCCTGATGGCAGACAGACAGTCCTGTGCTTCAAACTCTTCCCTTAAAACTAGAACATGTCCTTCTCTATTCCCTGCCTTAACTAATTTGTCCGTTATGACTGCAATCTTCCCAAGGCAAAGACTCTTCTTTCCTGTCACCCTGATCTTTTGTAACATACAGATCTCCTGTTCTGTTGAACTGAGGGGACTAATCTGCTGTCAAAGAGACTTTTTTAACAAGAATGCATGATGAAATAGCAAATACAATGCTGTCAATGACTCTCCAGATGCTGCTATCATGAAACAACAACTAATTCCTAAAAATATTACCTGGGATGCCTTACCTGTACAGACACCACAATCAGCAAGCACGTCTGGGTCATCAGAGCAAAGGACTGGTAATCAGCAATGGCCTTCCCATCACTCCTCACTGTATTGTACATGGCCCCATAGGGGATGAAGAAGAGGATGAGGGAACTGTAGATCCCTTGCAACATGCACTTGACAAACACCACCTTGTTAAAGTAGAGGTTTTGCTGGCCAGGCACATACAGCTGAGGGAACAGCATGCTCCAGCGATCATCCACATCCTGAAAGCAGAAAGAAGACAGTCAGATTTGCTGGCAGCTACCCATACAAGATACAGACCCAGTTAGGGCTGCCATGTCCGTGTGACATGCATTTCCATGAGAAAAGGCACAGCACACAATTCACTCAGTTGTGCTTACTGGCACGGTACATCCCTAGGTCACCCAGGCATATTTTCCGTAATGTATTTTACCTTTCTTGTGCTAAAAAAAAATTGACAGCTGATGAAAAATGAAAGAATATACACTTCATCTTAAGTAGACTACATGGTGTGTTCTCCAGAGAATTGACTGAAAGCTAAGGGTTAGAAAATACTCCCTACACAGGCAAGGCTGTCTGCCTTGGATCTCTTAAGTGTCCAGACTGGAGCACTGAACCACTAGAAAATAGCCAATTCCTATTTATTTAAGTCATGAAATGAATATTGGAGCACCTTTATTGCTCCTTTATCTTGTCAAACAGTAGCAGTGAGGTTGATATTTGTGTGAGATTACCACAGAAAGAACTCACTGGAAAGGCTGAACTTGCAAAATCTGGTTTCAAAGATCCAGTTAATTAATTGTTTTGTCTGGTCATTGGGAAATTCCTTGCCAGGCTTCAGGAACACAAGTAGTAGGGCAGACTGCTCCAGGGGAGGGTTGCAATGGCACCTGGTGCTGTAGGCAGCAGCCTAACCCAAAAATCTCATCACACACTGAAACCTACAGGCCAAATCAGGGTAATCATATTTATCTCAGCTCCCTGTTCCTCACAGGACTACTTAAACCCAAACCATAGGGCTAGGAGGGAATATACGTTCTCTCTGGTGCATCTTTTTTTTTTTTGTGGTTTAAGTTCTTTCTGTCAGGATATTATTTCAGGGGTTACCACAGTATGTAGCCAAAAGGTCAGCTGCTTTTGCTTCATGGAACCAGCTCAAAACACCTGGAGACAAAACCCCTATGAATAAAATCCCCAAAGTGATGACAGAAACAGTACCTGATCAAAGAGACTCATTCCTAGCACTGGGAGAGAGGTGTACACCAAATTGTAAAGTGTAATGAACCATTCATCATAGACAGTCTAGGAAAAAAACAAAAACAAAGCAAATGAAATTAGCAAAAAGCTGTGTTTTCAATTTCTTTGAAAGTATATGCAATTACTTGCTGCAACACCTTGGTTTGAGTTGTTACTGAGACAAAAGGGATGAGACGACTCAAACTCAGCATCCCTAAACAGGGGAAGGATCACATTATTCCAGCCCAGTCTGCTGAGCCCCCATTTCTGGCTGTAGCCAGAGCAGTATCCCTCTGCATCACCCTGCACCCCCAGCCCCTGGATATCTGCACTCCCTACGTCTGTGTTTGGTTGTAGGCTGGTTTGCCATGAACTAACACCAGTTTTTTCACTCTGGATGTGCTCCTCTGGCAAGCCCCTGACGCCCACAAGCATCTAAGGGTAAAATGCTTGCTCCAAATATGCTAACAGCTCAAGCATAGATCTTACAAGATCTGCACCAAACTCTAATCTGTGTCATCAGCTGATGGTTGTAATCACTTTGAATACTTTCGAAAATCCTGCAAGTGACGCATGTGCTTCATAATGCACCTAAATGCCAGAGAAGATTTAGACTGGATATTAGGAAAAAATGCTTCATTGAAAGGGTGGTTAGTGTTTAAAACACATGTGGATGTGACACTGAGGACATGGTTTAGTGGTGAACATGGCAGTGTTGAGTTCATGGTTGGACTTGATGATCTTGGAGGTCTTTTCCAACCTTAATGATTGTAAGATTCTATAATATATATATTGTGTCTCCAGGCATCCATCCTCCAGCAGCAGCTGGAGGCAGCAGTATCTGTTTTATACCCATGTGGCTAAAGAAGACAGACCTGAGTTTGTTCAGTGAGGTGGGAGGAATGGCTTAGTTTAGTTCCTTGTAAAATGTTTCCAGATACTTGCAAACGCTAGATATAGACCTACAGAATGGTTTTGGTTGGAAGAGTGCTGTAAAATTCACCTAAACCAACCTCCCCCCAGTCAGCACAGACATCTTCAACTTGGTCAGGTTGCTCAGAGCCCCATCCAACCTGACCTGGAATGTTTCCAGAAAGGGGGCATCAACCACCTCTCTGGGCAACTTCTGTCAGTGATTTACAAACTTCATTGCAAAAAACTTTGTTCTATCAATCTAAGCTTAGTTTAAAATCATTACCCTTTGTTGTATTGCAATAGGCCCCGCTAAGAAGTTGCTCTACAGCTCCCTTGTAGCACTTTTAGGTACTCAAAGGTGCTGTAAGATCTTTCTGAAGCTGTCTCATCTGCCAGCTGAACCAGCCCTCCAGCCTCAGCCTGTCTTCCCAGGAGAGGTGTTGCCCTCTGACCATCTCCTTGTCCCTGACAAAACCAAAGCCAGACCTACCTGTGCTGAGAAGCCAGAGAAGAAGCCATACCAGAAATGCACCAAGGTGAAGGCAAAATTCTTATAGAAGAAGTACTTGAGGAACTTGCACATGCGGATGTAGGACCACCGTCCATGGACCAGGAGCAGGCGCTGCAGGTAGCGGAACTGGGCGAAGGAGAAGTCGCTGGACAGGACCGCCTGCATCCCCTCCTGGCCACTGATGCCGACCCCAATGTGGGCAGCTGCAACAAGAAGGTTGTTGGTCACGTCATTATACCAAGAGTTTTCACTGCCCCATTTTTAAAACTAGTTACCCTACACTGAACGCCATGTGAATTCCCTCACAGCCTTCATAGAAAGTTGGAATGAAAAGTTATTAAAAAACAAAAACAAAAAAAAAAAAAATTGGTGCACTAATTCTTTCAGAAGCACTATGATTTTGGCTCTGTGAACACTTCCCATAAGTGGGCTTTTATTATTTGAATGAAATTATAGGTTCAGTGACAGTTTATGGTTTTTTTCTAAACACTATCCAGCAGCACAAATACTGTTGTTTATAACGGCTGCTATTATGAAACAATAACTTTAATTTATATTGACATGTGACTTTTATTTAACATGCATGCATGTCCTTACAGCGGCCTTAAAACATCATCCCAGACAGGAAAAATCTTCAAACCATTTTAAACTTGCTCAGACACTGTGCTAAAAGGCACACTGTGTCCTTTGTATGTTTCCTGGACTTTATTAGTTCAATCAAATAATTAGATAAAAGATATTTTTTTAATAGTAACTTGCATTTTTTAAACATGGACATAAGTTAAATGTGACAGCTAATTATACAGCTTTAACTCAGGTTTCCACTGAACTGAACTGATAAAATCCCAAAGTCTCAATCCTCTTGTGGGGGGAGTGGATTAGTTTCTAATTATTACGTACACTTCAACTTTCTTCTCCTTTCTTTGCTGACTGCCTGACTTATCTCCCTTGAAGCTCTCTACTTAGCCTTTTCTTTCTTAATTAAGAGGCTCCACTTAATCAATTCTTGCAAATTAACACAAGGAAGATTAGCAATAGGTCTGTCTGAATAATCTTAATTTAATTATACCTAGTTAGGACTTTTTTTTTTCATAAATTCACTGAGGTAATGCAGCATCAAATGATGCTCAAGGATGGAGAGGCCTGGAAGCCCAGCGTCTGAAACTCAAGGGAGATCATTAACAAACAGCCCTGGCACAAATAAATGCTGAAAAAGACACCCCACATAATATTATACAGAATATTTACAGGCACAAGGATTTTATTTCTGCTTTGAATCAGGCCTTCTATGATCTAAACTGTTTGTTATATACATTGCCCTTTTGATGGTGGCTGTGCAGACACACTGATTGACACATCACAGCCCGTGTGGGCTTTTCATAGAATCACAGAGTAATTTAGGTTGGAAAAGACCTGTGGGATCATCAAGACCAACCATTTTGTCTGCTCTAAGGTAGAAACAAGAAAATAGGCACTTAGCTCCTGAAGGAGCCCAGTGTGACCCAGAAGGCAGGAGACAAAACTACCTGTAGTAAGAGTGCTCTGTAGAGATCTGCCAAAATCTGGGACACAGACACTTGTTTCTACAAAGAGGGTGGTACAGGAGGCACGCAGATATGTGTTCCTGCTGCTAGCCTACCTCAGAGAGCAAATACCTCTTTGAGTCAGTCTGCTACAGCATGCTGGCTGTCGGCTATCACTCACTTTTGATCATGCTGACATCATTGGCACCATCTCCTATCGCCAGGGTCACAGCCTTCTTGTACTTCTTCACCAGCTCCACCACCTGGGCCTTCTGCAGGGGAGTCACCCTGCAGCAGATCACCACTTTGCACATGCAGGCAGTTCTCACCAGCTCCAGCTCCAGGTTCCCTTCCAGCGCATAAGCCTGGAAAGGAGGAAAGGGGCTGCTCAGGGCAGGCTCACAGCAACTCCTGGCCTGACAAAGAGGGTGCAGCAGGGTGGCCATGACAGCTAAGCCAGGCTTTTACACCCATGTGGGTGAATCCATCCATCCAGTCACAGGGAGCATCCACACTGCACATCATGCTGTGCACCCCACACCTACAAGCCTGCACTTTGGGTACACCACATCTGGATATGCACCACAGCTAGGTATGCACCACAGCTGGGTATGTACCACAGCTGGGTATGCACCACAGCTGGGTATGCACCACACCTGGGTATGCACCACAGCTAGGTATGCACCACAGCTGGGTATGTACCACAGCTGGGTATGCACAGCACCTGCTCTGGCTGATGTAACCTGACAGAGGGCAGAAGTGTCAAACACTAAAAGCAGGAAGCTGCTGCAGGGCCTGAGACAACCTTGTGTATCTTCATGTGAGAGAGTCTCTGCTCATCCCTCTTGGATTACTGTTTAAGCTCTGGGAGATAAGTAGGAAAGATTTCAATTTGTTAAGTGCCTAATTAAAAAAAAAAACAAAAACATGTTCAAAGTTAAGCTCAGGTGGGCATGACAAAGCAAAACACAAACTAAGGAGAAGGCTGCTTTACTCTGAGTGCTGACCTTTTAAATCAGTCAGCTGTGTTATTTTTATTCGAGAAGCATTGAGATAATTGGATGTCTCGTCACCCCTCCAGCTCTGCATGAGGAGGAGGGAGCAGTGTGAGCTTTTCAAATTTCTTTCAGATCATGCTTTATGGCTCTGTTCTTTGTTGTCTCTTTTTAGCAGACATGTATGGAAGGAATCTACAAGGCTCACTCCTGCTCAGAGCCATTACAGCAGGCCCACTGCCTTGTCTGTATAAGGCAGACAGTCCTTAGGCCACATATTCTTTCTTTTTGAAACAGAGAGCTGTGAGTCACCAGTGTCCCGTTTTTCATCTGTCATGGTAGCAGGCCTGCTCAACAAGAGATCTTTTCATGGTTCAGCCTGAGTACTGCTGGTCAGTGCAGTCAGAGATGGCTTTTGCTTCCACATCCTCACTGCACAGCACCAGCAAAATGTTATCATTTTGTATATTAATGGCTAAAAAAACCAACATACAATTCTCTCAATGGTGAGAATAAAAATACAAATAAACTGGCATGATGATGCCATTAAGAATGCTGACAATTTTCTGCTCACTGCTTTGTTCAGGCAACACCAGATGTGTGCATAGCCCATGACTGGCTTCCTACCCCTCTACAGGCAGGGATAGAGAGAAATGAGCAGGTGCTGTGTGTGGGACAGTATCACACCATTGTTCAAGCTCATAGAAATAAATAAATGACATCTAGATTTGTCTGCACTGTCTTTGTGGTCCCCATTGAGTAGAAAGCCATAATTTTGGTGAGACTGATTGTCTCTCCTGTGTCGACTGGCCGCTCCCACACAGCCCAGATGTGAGTTTCTTTGTGTGGGACATATCCCTTTGCCAGGGTGTAGGTAAGTGTGTTTTTTCAGGAATATAAAAAAAGCTTTGCCATAACTGCCAGTGGTGTTCTGGTAGCACAGCACTCAGGGTTTGCACTGCAGGCTGAAGGGATGGAGTAAGAACAGGCAAGGGCTTTCGGCTGATGTCCATGCAATGCACATGGCCCAAACCTGACAGACCTCTTGTCTGCTTTGCAGTGCAAATCTAAAGGGGATTATGGCCCTGGAGTTCCCTAAAGTTCCCTAAAGGTGAAGTGAGTGTAAAAGAGGGAGAAAGGGAACTTAACAACCTAGGCACTGTCTGAGAGTGTTTGGGGTCTGTACACATGGCACATGAGCCAAAAGTAGAGAAAGACGGGATTTTCTTAATTTGCTGGGCTGGTGTAGAGCTGGAAGTGAAAATATCTGGGCTGTCATTAAGAAAGGTAGCAACCACAGGGAACAGAAGCACCTTGTTTCTGGGAGGAGGCACCTCCTGGGACTTTCTAAATATGTCTATTTGCTATGTCTATTTGCTTTCACTGAGATCTGGGAAAGTAAAATACAACAGATAAATAAACCTGACATAAATTAAACCTTCCTCACAGACAGGTTTGAGTTGATCTAAGTTGTTTTTTCTTTCCTCTAACTGGTTCCAAAAAATTTCCTAATATAGATAATTTATTGCAGAGTTTTCACAAGTTCTCACCAGGAAGATATTTCACCCAGAACTCTCTAATCTCAGTTTAATTCCATTACCTGGTTTACCTGTTATAATTTTGAAGATTATTGCCAAGACTGATCAGTATTCTCCAGGCTCAGAAATCCTAACTGACTCAGTTTCCCCCTATGCTTTCCAGATCATGCCTGACTCAGATTTCTTTGTACTTTCTCTCAGTCTGGTGTTACCTCCTCTCTTTCTAAGCAGTGAATGCAAACACTGAGCACCAAATAGATGTGGGATAACCCTCTGCAGATGACAGCTAACTGCTGTTTTAGATCAACAGTAAGGCCTTCAGAGCCATGCTTCCCAAGCAGTCTTTAATCTGTCACTTAGCAATTTCATCTGGAGTGTATTGCTTCAGTTTGCTCGGAAGAACATTGTGGGAGAGAATATCAATATATTAGTTAAGTCTTAATATCTATATCCTATAAATTAAGCCTATCTGTTTTCAGCTATATTTAGTAGAATATGTCCTTGGCACTGAAACCCATGTCTCATGTTATTTTCTTGCTGCAAACACAAACCTGATTATTTTTCTAGTATGTTTCCAGAAATTGAATATGATAAAGCTACTCTGTCCCTCTTGTTCACCAAAGATCAAGGCTGCTCTCTGTCCTGAAACATCTTCTGAAACACTGTCTGTCACCTTTGATGTCTCAGATAACCACTGAACCTAATCTTCAACAAGAAGAAAAAAACCCTTATCCTCTAGAGTTGAATTTTTAAAGCATTTTTCAGAATTCCAGTATGTCTTGCAGTAAGTTTTTCAGGGACCTCATCCCTAGCAAGGCTCTGAACCTTCCTTACCAGGCTGTGGCCAGTGATAACCAGACCGTACACCCCATTTGCTTGCTCATCAGGCATAATTATTTGTTTTTTTGAAGACTTTTCAAACTGAATGTTGATTTCATCACTGTCCAGAAAGGAGTCAGGCTTCATCTTTTTTCTAGCATTCCTAAAAAAAAAAAAAAGAAAAAAAAAACCAGGATAATGATGAAAATCTGAAAATCTTGCAAATTCCTGTATGTTTTGTAAGAGCAACTTCATGAAAACAAAAAAGCAACACTTCCCTTAGATAGTTCAGTCCAATTTTTACTGTATCCCTACAACAATATGCATTGTTTAGCTGCTGCTGTCTGTACAGATCATCCACATTTCTGAAACTCTAACAAGTGTTGTTAAACTTCTGCTGATTTTAAGTCAAACCATCTGAGTGCCATGAAGAATGGTATCCCAAAGGACATCCAATTTTCTGTGCATGTTGTCTGGCAGCCATCTACTCCAAGAGAAAAGAACTGCAAACCTTTCCCATTTTCCACCTTTATCTAAGAACCTGTGCCTACAGAGGAGGTGAGGAAGGAAGGTAAGTTCTCAGATACTGCCAAAAAATATCCAGACGAAGAACAGCAATGTGAATAAATGGCAACAGCAGTACAGCAACAGCATAGCTCAAACCTGGAGCCAAAGCCTTTGTAGCTCAGGATCACTTGGTCAATTTCAGCTGATACTCCATATCTGACTCTACTTTCTTATACCTTTATTTAATTTGAGCTCTTGTATCAAGAAGCTTGAGCATTTATTCTTAGAAGAGATTTCTACATTGTGTTTAGCTTCTGGATCTTCCAGGGAGGCAGCTCTCCCTTAGATAAGGGAGAGCTGAATGAACTGCAGCAAGGAAAGCTGACAGGGAAAAAGAAGTTGGAATGATACAAAAGACAAATAGTGCTAGTGCACAGCACTGAAACTGTTTTTCAGCCATTTACCTCAGCTCATTCAGTACGTCATCAGATGTGCTGCCTTCGATAATGAAAACTTCTTCCATGTCATCATTCAGCAAGTTGCAGGAGTAACCAATATTCATTGCTGTCTCTGCAAAAGATAAACCAGCAAGATAATCCATCTCAGCAGCCCCAAATTCACCCACTTCTGTGGCCTTTTTGTTCACATGACAAAAGCTCTCTTTCTGACTCAAAATAGATTGGAGCCTTTCAGAGTCAACAGTAAGAGAGACAGGAGAGTCACTTTGACAGATGCAGCAGCAAATTCGACTTCACAAGACCACAGGAAAAAAATAACTCTACCAAAATGAAAAAGCTTAAAATACCCTTTGACCAACATACTTGGAGCAACTAAAAAACATTTTGTGTTGATTCAAAATTTTTTTTCAAGATTATTAACTTGCCCTCTCCCTGCTTCCAGAAAAGCCCCAAACCAAAGCCCCAAAGAATGAGACATTTTGTCCATAAAATTCTGAAAAAGGTATTTTGGTGTTTTACAGCAAAACTACTGCATTTGGAACATGACAAAATGAAATGTTTCATTTTTCTCAAAAGTTCTCTGCTCATGTCTTGGATGAAATTATTTGCAAGCACTTTTGACCTCCCTGAAACACCATTGTTTCAGTGAAAATACTATGTCTCCAAAAGAATTCACTGGAGTCTATTTGCTGTTCATTCCACCTTCAAAAGTCTGTGTTTCCTCCGTTTCTATTTGGGATGATAAGAGCCAGAAACAAGCTGAAATGCACCCAACATCCACTTCAACAATAAAGTTTCTAGAAAGCAGGACAAGGTTTTTTCCACCTTCTTCACCTGAATGATAACTGGATGAAGGTGACACCTTTTCATAGCTTATGTTAGGGACTATGGGATGCTTACTGTTACCTCTCCAAAGACAAAGGATGCTGCCTTCACCCTGCTTCCACTCACATGACAGAAATTAAGGACAGGCATGAGCTACAGTGATCTGGTCTAATTCCAGTTAACTGAAATTTTGCATAGCTGGCAATGAAGCAAAGCCCTGTAAGTTTGTCTTCTCTGCAGTTTTCAAAGAATGAGAACACAGGTCTTAGCAGAACCACCCCACCAATGGAGGAGAAGAGAAACATCCAAAACTGTAGTGCCTTTACCTTGCTTATCTCCAGTGAGAACCCATATCTTGATGCTGGCTTTGGCAAGAGTCTCAATTGTCTGTGGGACCCCATCTTGTAGCTTGTCCTCTATGGCCGTGGCACCTAGCAGCTTAACAGAAATGGCAGGGAGGTGGTTAAGTCCTCTCACTGCTACCAAAAGAGAAAGCATTGAACCTAATTATTTAGGCAAAGGCAAATTAAATCACCAGGAATAAGGTTCTACTGATTGTCATTCTTCCTCAGCAAATTTACTGTACAGAGTACAGCCCTGATCCTGCAGATGTTCTAGGCTCTAATGCCCCCAGGCTCTGATGGATTATGAACATGCATGAAATTACTTGCAAGAATGTTGGCAGAGCTACAGGTCTGTGTTGTTCTATGTGTTCCCTTCACAGCAGATAGAGCTTTAATAGAGGGACAAAGACACTGTGGGTCCATGTCCCCAAACCTCCTCTGGTGTGGAACTCGATCCCAGCTGTGCTGTACTGCAGATGTCACATGGCTGCTAAACATCGTCTCCAGTCCTTAACAGACCTGTCCCCAGCCCTGGTCCACACTGTCATACAGCTACACCACAAACTGCTCAGGACACAAACCTTAATTATTTTTTAAGTTACTGCTTTTTCTGCTGTTTGAAGGTGGCTTTAACCTGTCATCAAAGAGCATGGAGGTTTCACTGCTACCTCAGGTTTCACTGTTACCACCTACCTTCTGCTGCTTGGAGCCTAAATTCAGAGGTTGGCTTTAAGCCTGGGATCCCTTTTGGCATCCTAAGATGTCCATCATACATCAGCTATGAGCGTTACCAGTGTAGGTAACAGCTCTGAGGGAACTTCTCTACAGGGTCCTCAAAACTGTACAATCCCTGTTTCACAGTAGTTCCTGATCCAGCTAGAGAGACTATGCAAGTTCCAAAGGCCAGCATTTCCCCAGCTCACACTTGCTTCTTCCCTGAGCACTGCAGGCGTTCTGAGCACACAGCTAATGGAAGGGGCCAAGGTGTCTGCCAGGATTGCCAGGGTTTCAAGAAAGCACTGCCACGAGTGCAAAAGCTGGATTGCTTCTCTTCAGATCACACACACGCTTTTCATTCATTATTCATGGCTCTAAAATACAGGCAAATCCTCCAGGGCATTTAAAAACTGTAACAACACTTAGGGAGAAAAGAATGACCCGAAGATCACAGTTTAGCTCTATTTCAAATTGACACAAACATGTTCATGGATATCATCTACCCATCCTGCCCAGGGCTGGAAGAACAAAGGAGACACTCTCATGGGCCCTGGAAATTATTCACTGCCTGCCATTTCAAAGGCTGGAAAATAAATAGATCATCCATTTGCACATACAAAGGATAGCTATGAAATATCTGTGTCCACGTCATCTCCTGCAGGCTCTGGTATGTCACTTCATCACGAGAAAGCTACTCTGACACCCACGTGAGTTAAAATAAAACCGTTCCCCTGAACTGGTGGCTGACACCCCAGTTATGGGCTCCTGATGGAGGTGCCAGTGAACACCCAGGGCTGCCGTGTTCTGACCTGCTCCTGTCACACAGCCCACTGAGCTGTTTGCAGAGCAGTATTTACCAAAGTCATGCTGAGCTGTTTATTGACAAACCACCACCCTCGCTGCCTCCCCCAGATCCTGGCCCAGATTCCCTGAATTACCAACCATTAGGTCTTTTTCAATCTCTTCATATAACTCCGACAGTTTGTCTTCCCGTCCTTCCAGGGCAGTGCTGGCTTCATGGTGACGCCTGATCCAATCCTGAAAGTAGTCTTCCTCCAAGCTCTTATAGGCCACCACGAGTGTCCTCAGGCCTTCTCCAGCAAACTCCTGCAAGACAGTGGTGAGACAGAGGATCCAAGTTCCAAGAACAGTCTGGTCACCTGGGCTTACAAAGGACCCTCAGAAATCAGACTGGTAAAAGCATCTTGGTAAAGTTTGCAGAGGAAAGGTGAAAAAATGACACATTAGGTCACAAACATTGGGGTATTTTTAAATAGCAACTCCAGACCACTTTATCATTGCCATTCTTGGTCCTTATGAAAAAAAATTCAAAAGGGCTTTTCTCATTTCTGGCTCTAAAGCTTTACATGAACCAGGCATTTGTTTCCCAGGCTTGTATTTCTCAACAAGAGGTCCAGAACAAAGAGACCTTAGTAAACACTGAACACAGCCTCAAATTTTGGACGTGGGTTCAACATTTTTATGGTATGAATTCTGGCTGAAATGCAGCCATGAGCACAGCTAGTCATGGCATCTCAGTAAGCCCTTGTAACTGTGCTTTCTGATGGACAATATGGAGCTCAGTGTTTGGTGGAACAGCAAAGATGCATTTGTGAAATGCATCTCCGGGAGGTGTTTCCCCAAGCTTGAGGTAAAGGTCCATCAGGAACAGGTCACAGGTCTTCTAAATGTCCTGCATTGGATTTGCCATCTTTGTCCACATGACAGAATCATAGAATGATAGAATGTCTTAGGTTGGAAGGGGACTGTGGTGGTGTATGTTTTGTTAAACTTTGTTGTTGTTATATTTCAAAAGGTTTATAATTTTATGTAAGTTAATATAATGGTTTGCCCCATGTTACCCCTATTTCTTCCCCTCATAATGGCTTGGCCCAAGTTGTTTTTCTCCGAGTTTTCCCGCCACTCAGGGTGCCCATCAACCTGCTCCTCCCTCCATTCCCCTGTTTTTTACTGATTCATTCCCAGTTGTTCTGCCCTTTTCCCTGTCAATCAGGTTTTCCCTGCCCAGTTTGTTCCTGAAGCTTCTGTGCCAATTACCCTGTTCACTGTATATGATTTGTTGTGTGAGTTTTCTCCCACCTCTCTGTTTCCCCTATTGGTCAAGTTAAACATGTTGTCATCCCTATGATGTTCCTGCATTGGTTATTGTATGTACCCGCTTCCCTGAGGCAGAGGGTTCATAAGTCCTTGCCGAGCCCCTGTTTGTGTCACTTTGTCCTGACCCTTCAGAGAGGGAATAAAGCTCTTTGGAATACCAAGACGGAGTGTCTGGCTCCTGTGTTCTTTACATCGGGATCCTCATGGTCCTTTCCAGCAGCTCCACCCACGCAGCTGCCCTCACCGCCACCCAACGACAGTCTCAAGGGAGACTTGAGGGTGGCCACTCTTGTGGCTCCTGCCGCCTCACTAGGGCACGCTAGCCGGCACTACTGCCTGGTGGTGGCTAGGGGAGACCACAGGGGACCTTAAAGATCATCGCATTCCAAGCCCCCTGCCATGGGCAGGGACACATTCCACATTCTCAGAGCCCCATCCAACTCAGCCTTGAACACTTCCAGGGATGGAGCATCCACAGCTTCTCTGGACAACCTGTTCCAGTATCTTATTACCCTCACAGTAAAGAAATTCTTCCTAATAATTAATCTAAATCTTCTGTCTTTCAGTTTAAAGCCATTAAACCCTTGTTTTATCACTACATACCCTTGTAAAAATTCTCAGAGCCCCATCCAACTCAGCCTTGAACACTTCCAGGGATGGAGCATCCACAGCTTCTCTGGACAACCTGTTCCAGTATCTTATTACCCTCACAGTAAAGAAATTCTTCCTAATAATTAATCTAAATCTTCTGTCTTTCAGTTTAAAGCCATTAAACCCTTGTTTTATCACTACATACCCTTGTAAAAAGTCCCTCTCCAGCATTCTTGTAGCCCCTTCAGGTACTGGAAGGTGTTATAAGGTCTCCCTAGAGCCTTCTCTTCTTCTAGGCTGCACAAACCCAAATCTCCCAGCAACAGGAGAGATGCTCCAGCCCTCTGATCATCTTCATAGCCATAGACTCACTCCAACAGGCCCATGTCTTTCACATGCTGAGGACCACAGAGCTGGACAGTGGTCCAGAATCACCTCCCTCAATCTGCTGACTTTCCTGAAGCAGTTCACATGGCACCTGGTTCTCATGCTTAGGCAACTAATTTGAGATCTAAGGCCATAGAAACTTATTTGTTTTTCTATTCCACAACTTAAAATTGGTGCTTAAATGCTGTTTCTAAAATCTGTGGGGTTTTTTTTTCCTGAAGACAAAGTATGTTGGAGAAAAGGAAAACATCAAATGTAGAGATGTTTTTGAGAAGGAAGCTCTTACATTCAGGTGTTCTGTGGTCTCTTCTTTGAGAGAGTTGCAGGATGGATGAAGCAGTTCATAAAGAATGGTGTCAGCCCCCTTGCAGTACAAAGTCAAGTCACCTTCTGGACTCCGCACTGTGAGGAAGAGGAAAAGAAGTGCTACAAATCCCAGACTGAATCTTTTGGGGTACAAAGCCCTTCCATAAAAACCAAGAACAGTTTCTACAGGTTTGTGAATTTCCCCAAGTTTTAGCAAACTCCCAGGAATCAAGACAAGCTCTGCTTAGAAAAGAAGATAGTGCATTGGTCTGAGCAGACACTACGTTGTCCCTACAGGCAGAACTTCACTCAAAAGTGAAGAACAACTTGTTTTTAGGGAACTGGACCTTCTTCTCCTCTTTTCCTACCACTAAACTGTAACTACAATTACAATATTTCTGAAATATTAGAGTAAGTTGGAGTGTTAATAAAGGCTGCAAAAACTTTCTTGAATAATTTCTCCACTTTCTGTTTGGGAGAAATTGGAAATTTGTTGATTGGAAAAAATCTGTTTTCTCAGTTTGTTCTTGCTTTTTCCTGTCCTACTTCCTCAAATTTCACTGAAAATTTAAAAGCTGATTAGAAGAAAGGCCTTTCCTGCATTGTAATGAGGGGAACAAGATATATGAAAAACTTAGTGTCTTTAAAAGGCTGGTTTGCATCACTGTGGTCCAGATGTTGAGATTTATCCCACCTGCCTCCTTTAAGTATTTTTGTGGCACTGTAGCTGTGTAATTATAAAGTCAAGGCAGCATCTCGAGTCCTCAGGAATAAATGTTATTCAGAGCACACTGCAAAGGATGTCTCCTAGAAAAATTCTGCATCATAGCAGAATGAGGGACAGCTCTAGAACCTAAGAAGTCAGGAAGGAAAGAAAGCAGCAAAGGGAACATACCAATCACAGACATTCGCTTGCGAACATTGTTGAAATCAAGAATAGCCAGAAGTTTGTAGATTTTTGTTTCTCCCATTTCCACAACAGTGATGGTCTCTGGTGTGCGAGCCCGGAACACAAATCCAAAGTTTCTGGCAGCAGTGACTAGGGCTCCCTCATCAGGAGATTGTGCTTGATATACCAAGTTACCTGACACGTAAGAAAAAAAAAAGAATGTAGCTTTGACTTATTTTTGAGCTAAAAAAACCCCAACAAAATCTAAGACATAATATAGCAGTTATGCCTTTGTTTTTCTGTCTATGCATAGAGGTGCAGCACTAAAAAGAACCTTATGTCCACACATCTCTATCAAGTCCCACCAGCCCATCCTCCAGGATAGTACAAGAGGCTCCCTGGATTCTTTTGGGGATTTTAATCACTCTCTTTGGAGTCTAATATTTTGCTGAGAGGACAAGTTCCTTGGGTTTAGCCCCTTCTAGTTAGATCTGCATGTATTTTTCTGATCAGTATTTTCACTTTATACCTGTCAATTATTCTAGCCTTTAAAGCATGGCTTTCATCCTATCTGGGATTTGAGGAGGCTGACCTAGTAGCTGTGGGAACACTGGGTGAGAGAAGCTAATGAGTCTCCAGTGGATAGGTACTCTCTATGTTCTTTGCTTTTTGGGGCTAGGAGAAGAGTAGAGAGAGAGCAGGGCAGGCCTCTGCCACCTCAGGGAAGCTGTGGCACCTGCAATTTCCACACTCCAGAGATGTGGCGTTTGCAGTAGTGTCAGCTCCACCACAGGAACACACAGGGAGTGCAGGTCCTCATCCTTTCTCTTCCCATGTGGCATCTCCAAAGATACTGATTTATGTGTAGCCATACACTACAGAAAATCACCAGGGACCCAAAAGGACCAATAACAGCTTCTGTGGAGAGAAGACATGCTATGGTGCGAGTGAACATAACCACTCATTCCAGTGCCCGCAGCAGTCCTCACCTTCCTTCTTCTCCTCTGGCATCACCGTGTGGCAAAGTGAGAGCAGCCGGAAGAACCTGTGAGTCGGGACATCATTCAACTTCACGGCTTCAACCAGGCTGTGATCATAGAAGGCAAACTTTGGGTCGGCCAGTGGGTTGTATGAGAAATCAACTTTCTCTGTGTTCTGAAAAAAACATGGCTTGGTATTATTTGTTGAGCTCTCACACGGCTGTACACTAATTCCTGCCCAACACTGCCCCTGTCTCCTCCTCACATTTACAAAGGACCCCATCCTGCAGGACTGGCTGCTCGTGACAGAGATTGGTGGATTTAAGGAAGTGGGAGGTCATGAAAGGTATTCAATCATAGGACAGGACAGGCACTAAATGTGCCTTTCAGAGCAGCACTCAGGCTAAGAACCAATTAGCTAAACTGCCTTTCTGAGCAGCAGCTAAAGCTCCAACAGGATCCCTGCCAGTGGATGCCTACAGCCAAGAAGTGCCTGCCTTCAGCACATGCCTGCTTGGAAGCTTCGTGCTCATGATGTCAAAGGCTGCCTGTGGTAGTGCAATGCAGAAGCCCAGTTTAAAACAATTCAAAAGTCTGTCTTATCCACTATGTTCTCCCAAAGCCAGAAGAAAATCCTGATATGGAAAAAATAGGACAGACAGGTGAAGTAAAGGTTAAACTCCACAGACACTGCCCATTTTGTCAAAAAACAAGGAGCCCCAAGCAGAGTGGAACACACTGGAGAAATGTCCAGAAGCTTACCACACGATGTGTCATGGAGCAATGGACTGCCAAGCCTGCCTCAGACAATTCTGACTCCCATCCCATCCCTGATGAGCTCAGAGTTTCCAGGATGGGAATCATCCTTTTGACCTCTGCACACTGACATTTAGCACTTAGTTTGAGAGCACAGACTGACCCCTCCCACACCCGTCTGCGCAGCAAGGTCCAGGCACAGCAACATTGTGGATGTGTGGGCAGCAGGACTCTGCTCCAGACAGCGCCACCAGCAGCAGGGTGGGGTGGACAGTTGGCAGGAGTCCAGTGTGTGTCACCAAGCAAGGCTGACGGAGAGAGGGCAGGCTGGAGGCACGGTGCTCAGCACAAACAGCTTGTTGCAGTGAGCAATTTAAATTCTAAATGGACTGGAAATGAATCATTGGAATGAGGAGTGGGATTTTCATCATCATCATCTTGCTGTTTGTTATTTAGATTACTGTGTGCAGCCTTCAGACATTTTAGAAATGAAGACGTGCATTTGTGCCTGCAAGCAGAGGCTAAAGAAAAATGTCAAAATGACACATTTTCACACTCTCTGAAGTCTGGACATCAGAGGAATTTGACAGTGACCTTGCTATTGGTGTGAACAACACTCACTAATTCCTTGCTAAAGCTTTAATTAACTGACAAGGTTAATAAAATTCAACAATGTCCAAGTCTCCAACAAACACCAATGGTCAAGTGTTCAAGAGAAGCTGTGCGTGCACCAGAATGTCAGGTGAAGCAGAGGGGACAGTGGGCTGTTCCCAGCCTGCAGGTTTAACCCAGGCTTGCTGGGAAGGAACTTAACTCTGGGAATTCTCTGACATCCAGAGGAACAGACATCTCTATTGTGAGCATCAAGAGCATCAGCTCTTTCAGGGTCAAAAACATAAGCTGTGCAGGGTTGTGTCCATGGGTACTTATCCAGGTTCACTGAAAGCACAGATGCTGATAGCACTTGAGCACTTACCTCATTTATTTCTATCCTTTGCCCAGACATATCATACACATCACCTGCAAGCAAGAAAGATGAAATTATAACCACAAACTGCAGGTAAGTGCAGTCTCTGAGCCACAAAGTTGGGTAAAGTGTTTCTAAGCTATAATCTGTTTTAAAATTTTCAGTACATTGACATGGGCACTGACGACTGATGATACACAACAATCAGCTTCTATGTTGACATGACAAAATCTGGAGACTGGTAGATGCTTGAAACACAAAGCAGTTACCAAAAAAGTGACTGGCTTTTGAGTAAAGAAGACTTGTCTTGAGCTGAACACAGAGAGGACAGAGTTTCTAGTACTAGGCAGGGAATGAAAGTTGTTCCAGGGGATGACTTCTCTTGTGCCTTCTCTTTCAAAATCCAGCTCCTGGATCCTACTATTTGTCGAAGTCTCTGGACACCCACAGAAAAGGAATTTTCAAAGCCCATTTTTCCCACATCTAGGTAGCAAGGCTGCTCTATTGATTGGTCATAGGAACTGAAGACAAGTCATCTCCAAGAAACATTATTAAAACGTGTGCCTGGAGAAAAGTTTCACTAGGAAGGTCTGGACTGTGCCAAGGCCAGCCAGTCCCAACACTTCATGCAAACAAGATCGAAAGACAATCAATTACAGGCGTGACTGACTCATGTTAGCACCAGCAACCTCAACTGTGACCAAAGTCAATTGTAGTGCTGGTGTGCCTTCACAAAGGCCCCAGGAGTGTAAAAGAAACACAGTAAACACCTCTCCTGAGAACCTGTGCATCAGCTGATTCCCTGGGAACCATAGCCAAGAAGTTTTTGTACATCTCCTTCCCTCAAGCCTCCAGAGGGGAGCAGAATGAAATGATCCTTTCTGGCATTGCTTTCCTGAATGCCCCTGAGCAGCAGAGAAGTACTGTGTTAGGAAGAAGCTAGACATTTAGAAAACTACAGGCAATAGACTGTTTGCCTTCTTTGCATGTATTTCCCATTCATTTCTTGAACCCTTACCCTGTATCTATATGTTGGTGGTGACATCCACTTCAGAAAAGTCAACTAAGGACACTTGATATGAGAGATTTCAAACTGTTCAGCAGTACTAATGTTAGATATCATAGTAACTGTTTGAGATAAGGTACTCTCCAAATATGCACAGATTCATAGGAAGAAATATCTTCTTTTATTAGGTCAGCTGATAGCATTGAGAAAAGATGCAAACTTTCTGGCACATTACTGCATCAGCAAGTCTGACACAGGCAAAGCAAGCATCCATATACAAATAAGTGGTGGCTTATTTCTCTGGGGCATCTAATGATGTCAATCAATTAGGCAAAACAAAGTGCCAGCACCTCCTGAGAAGTATCAAGAAAACTGCCCGGGGCCATAGCATGAACAAGCCTTTTAAATCAATAACTTCTAGGATCTACCAGAGCTAACAACTCATGTTTCCCATTTTTTCCAACTCGCTACAAACTTTTCTCTCTTCTGGTAGGTCAAGAATGTCAGGTGTAAAGACAAAGACCAGGTCATTGACTACTCCAACTATCTGAAAAGAATGTGGAAAATCACTGCTCATGACATGAGAAATTGCTGAGATATGACAGTGTGAGAAGCTGACAAAATTTGCAGATGAGCCCCATGAGGGATGGCTGATTTCATAAGTGAATAGGAGGGAGTGAGTTATGTGAGTTACATGTTATATTTTGCAAGGCTAGCAATACCTGGTTAACCATTCCAATAATACCAGAAAAAGCTGTGATTACCTAACTAGAGATATCAGAAAAAAAAAAAAAAAAACAAAACAAATTTAAGTACAGATGTTGTAAATCTGTAACAAATGAGGCAAAACTAATAGTGATGGTTCTTTAGCTGGAATAATAGTGGGGCAGAAAAAGGGAGATAAAAGAGTGAGAAAAAAAGGGGAACGATTAATACATGGCAAGTGATACAGTCAAGCTGTCCAGACAGCCCTGATATTTAGCCTTATACTTGATCACTGCAACTCCTTACATGGCACTCTCTTCCAGATATCAAATTTAGTCTCTGTGGACGAAGAGGCACACAGTGAAGAAAACCCAGAGAATAAGACAAACATACCATAGGATTTGCCATTGATGGAGCACTTGTTGAAACACATGATGTTCTGGGTGAGAGTTCCTGTTTTGTCTGAGAAGATGTACTTGATCTGCCCCAGCTCTTCGTTGAGTGTAGTGGTTCGAGCCTGAGCTGGCGTGTCATTCAGTGGGTAATACATTTTACGGTCCCAGTTGATGTAGAAACTGTTACCCAAGCGTATAATCTCCACACTGATGAAACAGAAACAGAAGGTGATGGAATATTCATTAGCTTGAGGGACAAGCTCTTTATCTTCAGCACCACCATTATCAATTGCAATTAGAAGACAGCTTTGAAGGTAATGACAGGTTGAACTCATCTATCCATACCTGACCTGTGGTAAGGGAATCTGAAGCAAGTCCCGTTGAAACTATCTGCTAAGTTTACAGCAAACTCACTTCCCTTGTTTATAAAGCAGTACTTTATAAAAGTACTTGAAAACTTCAATTTTTTTCGGACTGAGAAGCGAGGCAGGAGCAGTGGGTTTCAGTTAGTACCATTCCAGGAGATGGTTTCCAGCAGAGCCGCGGGCTGGGCTGAGCCCATTGCCAGGAGATGAAAACAGCCATGTCTCCAACAACAGACAGCTCCACATCAAGAGAGCCATTGTGTCACTCAGTACAACCAAAAGAGTGGCATCAGCTCTCAGATGACATGAATTTTCACCTTGCTGGGTGACATACGGCAGGAATGGAATTCATTCCTCATGTTTACCAGCACAAAAGAGAGCCTCAGTAGCAAAGCTGACTGAGGATAGCTACAATGATAAACTGAACAGGGCTATGCAGTCTCTACCCCAGCCCCAAGTTTTGGGAGCATCACATACACATTGCCTACCTGTCACTCCTATTTATTTATCACCAATAACCAACACAGCTTTGCATTGTCTGGGAAGAGATAACACTCTCAGCTGCTCATACAGCACCAAGTACTTCAACCTGGTTGCACCTCCTTACCTGGCAATCCTCACACAGTCCTGAAGCCACCTTGAACACGCCATTCATTCATTGTTAGCAAGATGCTAATGGTGGCAGGCTTCCAGCCCTGCTCCTTTAGCATCCTACACACCTACACCTCCCCTTTAACTGCAAAATCATCCTCTCCTCTTTCAGGGCTCACTGCTGTCCCCACTCCAACCCTGACAAAGCCTCCTGAAGGCAGCAGGAACAAGAAAAGTGTCACTGCGGTTGTGTAGGAGCATCCATGATGGGGCTGTGTTGGGTTTTAAGGAAAATACTGCTCCCAGTTAAGGCAAAAGCTAAATCTCTCCTAAGATCAAAAGTGAAAGGAGCTTCTGGCACGTACCTGACATAGAGTGAAATAGGTACCACTGTGTTTAGAATGATCACGTATGACCAGAACATGAGGAAGCCAGAGTAGGAGGCAGAGTTGACACCCTCTGCCCAGGGCAGATAGATCTGGAAGTAGTAGCCCTTATCATGCTCCCAGATACCATTGCCAATGGCTAGGATGAGACACATCAGTGCTAAAAATGCAAAGATCTGGAAAAAAAATCGAAAACAAAACCAAACAAATGAAAACCAAACAAAATGTATTGTGTTTCAGAAACAAGGAATTTATTATGCACAGGTTAATCAGAAGACCCTAATGGGATAGGGTTGGATAGCCTGAATCATAGGAAAATGTGCTTAGAGATTAAGACGAAAATCCAGCCAAATTATGATACTTTTACCTCAAGGACAAAGCTACACAGTGCAGAGTCTACCAGCTTGGAATTAAAAGTCCTCAAACAGCTGGGGATTTAAATCCCAAGCAGACATCTCAACTAGGGAGGTTACAGCAGTCTGCTGTACAGCAAATCTCATTAAAGGAGAGTTGAGCTGAGGGTTCTCAAACATCTGGCTGCACACTTGGGAACAGAAACTGCCTGAAGGACTTTACTTGACCATTTGCCAGATGTATCACAGTCTTCCTCACAATTTCTGAAAGACTACTGAGGATAAACCAGCAGAGTACAGTCTAGAATTTAGCACTGGATACTATTCTGATGGTTGGAGGAGAGTTAATTGCTTTCTCAAAGCTAATGGTTGCCTCGGTATTTGCCCTCACAATTTGATTACATTTCCTTTGAGCAAACAAAAAGCAACATCAAGCAGTGATGCATATCCTTGGGCTTTAGAGAAGCCTGTTTCCTGAAGCCTAAAGTAACCAGGGCAACAGGAACTGGGAAGTGAATTTCAAATTGGGAAACCTTAATGAAAACTGGGGCCTGCTTGGGAACACTATTTAATAGACACAAAACCATTACATAGGTCATAAAGCATTTTTTGATTAAAAAAAGACAAGACTGTAGCAATACATTTATTTGGAAAAGAAGACAAAAAGAACAGGAAGAAATAAATTTAACAGAAATTAATACAAACTGCAAGGAATTACAGAACTGTGAATATCCAACAGTAACAAATAATTGAGAAAAGAAAAAAATAAAGTCATAAACAGGTGTGTGAAAAGCAAATATGTTAACAGACAGCCCTCCAAGAAGTAGGAGAAAGGAAGAAGAAGGACTTAGCTGCCCTATGGTAGATGAAAAGGAAGATTATGTTCACTGACACAAAGCACTGTGTGGCTCTACCTGCTAATAAGCACTTTCAATGCAGTAGGTCCATCTAATTCAAAGATGGATGCTTAGAGGATAGTTTTTCACCTTTAATAAGGTTCATTTTTAACATTACTTTAAAAACTGGGAAGACCTACCATCTTGGAATCCTGCTAATATAATTACAGTATTTGTAAGGCAGAAATGGTGATGATGGGGGAGATAAACTGCAGTTAACTTGTCATCCTTCCTGGACAAATGATGAGAAAATAATTCTTTTGGCACGGTCTTTTCCAAACATTTGACATAAAACAACCAATATAATAATAAAAAAGTGAAGATATGGAGTCAACAGGCTGCACAAAAGAGCAATTAAAAATCATCTTTTGCAAGGATAATCATTAGGGAGGAAATATCAGTAAGTTGGACCATTATGTAAAGGCCACACAGCAACAATCACATTAAAACAGTAATCAACCTTTTTAAAAAACAGTAATTGAGGGACAAACATAGAAACGTAGATGGTAAAGCTAATATTTGTACTGCTGAGGTAATCTGTGGGAGGAAGAAAGATACTTCTGTGGAGCAACATGAATCACTTGGTGAAAAGTTCATGCCTGATCAACTCAAGTTTTAATATCAAAAAGCCACAAAAGGGAACTGCATTAAGAAAAGGTGGCAGACTGAGTTTCAGGGGACCCATTTATTTCACACATGAGTAGTAGCTTTTCTATTTAATTGTGCGAAGCCAAATAAATTGCTCAGCTTGTGAAATGGAGACAATATTGCTTGCTGGTAAGGAATGTGGTGCAGTGTTTTTAAACCTCTGTGAACCAGAAATTAAAACATACTTCAATCTGTGCTATTGTAATTATAAGGGCTTAAGGGTATTTGAGAGGCATGACCCACCTCACTGCCCCAGAGGTTAAAAATTATCCATTTGCAGAATATCACAATCCCTGTAGGAATTTCAATGTGTGATCCAGCAACAGAAATGTATGTGGGGCAAGACAGGAGCTGAATTTTCCCAAGGTGTCCCTGCCCATGGCTGGGGTGTTGGAACAAGATGATCTTTAGGGTCCCTTCCAAGTCAAACCACTCTGATTCTGTACCACAGCAGCTCTTGCCCACAGCTGCACTTGATTTATGTATATTTTGTTTTCTGTGCACTGGGCATGTCAATGCTCTCTCACAACCCCACTCGTGCAACACTCGTGCTAGCATAAAGCTCACTAACATGCTGCTTGATCTGAAACAAATGGAAAGGACCAAGCCACTAAAAGCAGCCCTTGAGATTAATTTCTGTGTGTAGAAACAACTGTGTGCAGGGTGTTGCAATTGTAACCACAGCCCTGAAGAGAATGACATGAAAAATGATTGCTTGTGCATGCTCATGGAGCTTCCCAGCCTGAACAACATCCCTTCCTGGATCCTGCCCATGTATTGACTGCTAAAGATCCTCTTGGTAAGAATTTTGTAAAGAGGAAGTGACTTTGGACTTCAAGACAAACACTGACTGTTGGACTGTGAATTAAAACAGTTTCAGTTTCTTGATTGGTACTTTGAGTTCTGCTCTGGGATTTGAAGCAGTCAGTTGTTTAAGAGATGAATGTGAGAGCTGTCTTTCTCTGAAAATTTGCTCCCCCTAGCCTGCTACAAAGCAGCTTTTGGAGAAAAAAGCATTTCTGGAGCTGGCAAGTGCATCCCCAGCGGAGGAACATTAACTTCTCTCTCAGATCGATGAGAAACATCTCCAAATGTGACAAAAAAGCTATGACTGCCATCTGGGAAGGTTTGCTTCTGATTAACCCTTGTTGGGGCAGACCAGGGCAACATTTAACAGGCACTCTCTTGGAGAACCTGCTTAAACACTCCTTTGTGCCTGGAAGTTTTATGGGCAAACAAACACAAAATAACTTTGCCAGTGTTAACGTGCAGTAAGTTTCACTACATTTAAATTACTTATTTATAGTAAGTCGTGGCTGCTTTGTATTCTCCAAGTCAAGAGCAAAATATACTGCCTGTTTTTATGATCACACTCTTAACCTTCGACCACCCAGTGAGCTGGAAAAACCCAGTGCCACGTCCCCTTAGGTGTGCAAAGAGTCTGGTGTTTAATGTACGACAGAGCTTTATTTAGAATTCAAAATTTTAGGTTCCTTAAAAATGTGTCAAGGAGACAAACACACCCTTGGCTCCTCCAGCGCCCAAGAACTCAGGCAGAGGCTGATGCAATCAGCTGCAACTTGCTCAGTTTTTTTAAAACAGAGCCAGGAGGTAAATTCATCTCATTTGTTTTTATAAAGAGAGGCCAAACAGATTGAAAGTCCTGGGTGGGACCCTTGGCTTGTGAAAGGAGATTTAGCAAATCTTAATTGAACATTAAATTCCAGATTCCCGGTTCAGTTTTCCTCTGCTCTGTTTCTGTGCCCTGTGGATCCCTCCACAGCCCATTCTCCTCTCCAGTTAGAACATAGCTGAACACCTATGAAAATGTGCAATTCTTCAAATGCTTGAAAAATTTTGAATGCAAGAGGCCCAAACCTTGTTAGGTTTTGCTATCCACTTAAGGGGAGAAAGGGAAGAAAAACACTGGGGGAATCAAGCTGATGACAACTAAGCTTGATAAACCAAGATTTTCCCTTGGTAGAGATTGGTGCAAGATTATTAAAATTAAGGGCATGTCCTTACTGTACACAGAGCAAGGCCTCAGGAGGAACTGAAGTTAACTCTGGAGTGCCTCTCTGTGCTGTGGCACTGCTGGGCATCCCCGGGCTCACCTAAAGGACTTTTGGGATCCAAAGAAAAAGAACAGGAATACAGAGGCTGAGGTGAAATGTAGAGGTTGGAGGGTGGTGCCACCCTGGAGATGTTTGTGCTCTAAGCGCCTGTGCTGAGGAGGTGAAATCAGAGAGGGCAGGGAAAGCTCAGGACATCCTTGCTGTAATGCACAGACTTCTGCTGGATGCCTCTCCCAGGGCTTGCTCCAGTGCCTGGGAATGGATCCTGTCCCCATCTGGCTGCTAAAGTGATCTGGAGAGTAAGAGTAGTAGGGAAGAAGCAGGACCACCAGACCTTCCCAGTGTCATAAACTGAAGGTGGTGCAGGATGCATGGGAAAGCATGACAAATTTGCACTCAAAGGGAAATAAAATCTGAAACAGAAGACCTTTCCTTCAAGCAACATTGATTAAAGTAGTGTCAGAGTGTTATGTCTTCCTTCCCTGAGTGGCTTTGAACTCAAGCAGTAAAATCTTGAGACAGTCTGTGAAAGAATCACTATTTCTGCCTGGAAGTATTTGCCATTTGTTAAAACCATGGATGAGCTTAACCCTCAAATTCGATCTGTTTTTCAGTCTGAGAACAGTGCCTGCTATGTAAGATTAGTGTTCTCAAATTTCCCAGCTGCTTAAAACACCAGTTTCTAAGCATTAAGGAAAACATGTCTAATAATTTACCCTAACGTGTTAAGTCAGGAGCTGGCATCATGTAAATCAGGAAACTCAATTACCAAGTCCTGTGCAGATATCACCAGAGATGCCAAGAAATCGGGAGAAAGAGAGAGAACTGCTAATGTTTATTTAAATAGAAAATGACAAAATTACTAGAAGGAAAAAAGGGCTTTGCAGTCTTCAAAATATTTCTCATGCAAAAATGCAGAGAAGAAAAGGGAGAGAAGAGTAAATGACAAGCTCAGAAGAAAGTTCTTAATTCTGTCAATGTAATGGCCTTGCTTTGCAAGATGGGCTGGCAGAGGCGCTGCAGAACTCAGGCTGCTAATAAATTATGATGTACTTTTTCTTCTTATCATTAGTCACTTCTGATATTCCCCCATTTGAGTGGACAGAGAGGTGGAGCATCTGGAAATGATGAAGAGATCTGAAGAAAGGAAGACACGTGAATCAGACTCACCATCAACACAAGGACATTCATGAGCCGATCGATGCTTGTTCGCTTAAAAGTTGTTTTTCCGCTATTCTGCATGAGTTTCGTGTCTGGACCTGGTGATGAAGCACACTTGTTAATTTTAGTAATAAAGCTTAGCTGTTCTAAAGCTGATTCACTTGGAGGCCCCACTGTGCTTTTCAGCATAAATAACCATCACAGCTCTCATGAAGTCAGGTACACAGGTTTAGAGTGCTAGTAGGAAACTTGGGCAGAAACAGGTTAAGTAATTTGTCTCAGATTATATGGAGAGAGTCACATAAAACCACTAAATCTGGACTTTGATTCAACTCTTTTCTTTTAACATTCAACCCTTCCTTTCAGGTTTAATCACTTTTCACAGCATAACTGGTATTGCTATGTTATTGGTGACATATTATGTACTATTTCACATGTCTAGAGGAGTAGAGAAACAATAGAAGGAATATGCTCATGAAACACAGAGATCTAATCAATAATATTATTGATGACCCTGATATTCAAATATGGATGAAAATCACATAGAAATGATACAGAGTGTTTATTTCAATACACTTGAGAGAATTCTTAACCAAATTTAATTGTTACATTCTTTCTTAGTCATCGATCAAAACTCCCCTCCTGTTTGCTTTTGCAAACAAACTTTGCTGCATGGATTTCTGAAACAAGAAACCTTTTCCTTCTTGTACCTGGTAGAAACATAAATACTTGATTCTTTTGTGCATGCTGGGTGTGATGTATCCCCCTGCTAGTGCTGCTGGGCTCTGTAATCGGCACGTCAGTCTTTTTACCTACCAGCATAAATAACGAGCCCAAAGCACCACTCGGTGTTCCTGATAGTACAGCCCCTCAGCAGCATCTTCTCATTGTCCAGGGCATATTTCTCTCCCCGAAGAGTAAGAGTTCCTGTGAATTTATCCAGTTTGTTGTTTGGTGCCTCACATCTGATTTCTCCTGTAAAAAGAATGTAAAAGCAAAAACGGAAATCTTGGTCCAGAAAGGTGTCATCAATACTGCATTCCCAGCTGGTTCCTCAGAGAGACAATATTTCACACTCTAGTTACAGCCAACTCCTAACCCTGTCATTTCCATTCTATATCTTATATTTACTGATGTTCTGGGATGTTGCTCCTTCCTATATTCATCTCATAATTGAAGGGACCACAGTGAACTTGGATTTATCCAATTCTTTGAAAGCAGTGATTTTTTTATTGGTAGAGTACAAAACAAAGTTTCCACAACTTCTGTGTGGATGAGAAGAAACGTTGAACCAGCAACATACTTTTAATCCATTCACAGCAAGTTCATAGTGGTAGGATTTCCCTAGATAACTTTAGCTAAAAGTGCTGACATAACCTTTTTTCCTATTTCATTTTCCCTCAAACTGCAGGAGCCCAAGCGAATAGAATCATAGCCTAAAGGCTGCAGAAGAGTAATTAACTGAGGTGTCTTTGTTCACTGATTTTTAATTTCATCTGTTTTATAACTCAAGTCCCAGGAGCACATAAAAAGATACCGCTACCTTCTTCGGCCACTGAGCTGACACTGTAAGTGACTGGAGTGTCTATTTCCATGCTTTATATTTATTTCTTGTAATAAAACATGTTCAGATACCTCAGTAAAAAAATTACTATTTAAATCAACTGCTGCACCTGACATTTACAGATTCAAAGGAGAGCCCTGTGGATGTATTGAGAACTGGAAAATACAAATATGCCTTACTGAAAGGCAATCAAAGTGTTCAGTCTGTTCACTTAATAAGCAGCTATTTTCATCACAGGCTATAAATACCTACTAAAATACTAGCATTTGCAAAGAGTACATTTCTTCTATCTGCTCTCAGATTTACACACCAGGCTCAAGAAACTGGAAACAAAATCCAGAGAAGTCCAGAAGAAAAGTACAGCTTTAAGTGTCATGATCATCTTCACCACTACAGATTTAAAATCAAACATTATGCAAATGATCAAAAAAGCAGCTCTAATCTAGGGCAGACAAATCATTAAACATGAAAGACTGAATAATTAGGAAATTCAGTGACACATGTGGCATAAGAATTCATACTAACAACTGTGTTGCTCTTCTGTTTTATCATCTGGTTAGTCCGACAAGAACCAGACCTGTGCCCCATCATTTCTGAAAGCCTTGAGTAACCAGGCCCATCTCACTGCCACCCTCACAAACACCTTGAAAAGCAAAAAAGAAACAGGGGCTTTGCACTGGAACCTCTAACAGCACAACACAAAGCAAACCCAGGGCATGGTCTCCCACCAGGAACACTGTGCCTGCTGTGGGACAATGCTCCTGTGAGCATCTGGTGTGTCCACATCTGCTTTCCCATAAGCAGATGGGTCTGGGCTTCTGACATGCTGATTTTGAGATCAGAAGGGATTCATCCAAATGAGATTGACCACAAAAGAGTGAGAAGCTCTAAAGATCCCCCCAGGGCAGCTGCACTGAGCCCAGCAGCTCTGCAACTGAAGGCACCACAGCCAGGCACCATGCCTCCTGTCCCCCTCGCCCAGTAACAGCAATAAGATACCTGGAATACATTTCAGCTGAAAGAGTTAAATACTGCCAAATCAACTGTGATAAGCAGAGGGTAACTGAAAAGTATTGTTGCCTTTCTGGTCTCCTAGTTCCCCAAATCAAACAAAGAAATTCAGTGTTTTGCAAGCATCCTCCTTATCTGAACCATCAAACAAACATCATAACTCACATTAAGCATTCTACTGAGTGCCTGTATTAGCTGCACAACCCTGTCCTCTCTTCCTGTCTTAAAAAGTAATTAGATAAAGAGTTACATAAATATTTAAATATTTCTACAGAGGTTTGCTAAGGGAAATGCAAGGCTGGGTCTGATTCCAGGCACTCTTCCCAGTACACTGTCAAATATAAATCATCCTGGGAAACATTTTATTCATTTCAAGTATTGTGAAGAGGCCACTTTTATTTACAACAAAAGTAAAATAGAGATTTAGAGAATAAATAAATATCCAATAAGAAAATTCTCAACTTTCCAAAATATTTTAAAATGTTTTTATAATTAAGCACTTCCAAGAACACAGTGCCCTTAGATAACCATCAAGCTAAGCATGCTTGAAAAATTATCTAAGATTAAGATTTTGCATACAAATTGATAGACATTTCAGCCTGCTCAGGAAAATAATTAAGGCATGCCACTCCAATTATTAACCTTAAGCATCTAACTGTACATGTAAAAACATATTTCTCAAGACCTAAAACACTCAGAACCTCAGCCATCGCTTCAAAGATATCCTGATGTACTGAGCTGACACTCAGCAAAAACCACACATTATTGCATAAAACCTCAACAAAGAAGACAAAAGAAACTCTACCAGAGACAGTCTCAGCAATGCTCTTTGCCACATCACCACTACTTGTCTTGGAATCATCTACTTATTTAAGAAACATTTTTTTTCTAAATTACTTTTCCTCTATATCTAAAAGTATTTCCTGAGAGCCTGCAATTGTTGAGGCATTCCAAGGACAGCAGCACTCATTCCACCCCTTTCCATAATAACTCCTCCTGTAATCTTGACCTCATATCGAGGCCAGCAGAGCACTGCAGAACGTGACTAACACCACTTGGTCTGTTCCCTCATCTTCTCTCCACAGACAGATGATGTGTGAGCATGGAGTATTCTGGTTTTGACAGGTCTAGCTCCTTTCTCTGTGTGTGCTGCTAAGTATTCTCTGGTATCCAGTGACAGGACACATGGGAATGGTTGAAGTTGCACCAGAAAAGGTTCAGACTGGACCTCTTAGGAAACATTTCTTTACTGAGAGGGTGACCACTCACTGAACAGGTTTCCTAGAGAGGTGATTGATGCCCCCAGCCTGTCAGGTTTAAGAGGCATTTGGACAGTGCCCTTAAAAACATACTTTAATTTTTGGTCAGCCCTGAAGTGGTCATGCAGTTGGACTAGATGATCACTGTAGATCCCTTCCAATTAAAACATTCTATTCTATTCTATTCTATTCTATTCTATTCTATTCTATTCTATTCTANCATCATGTATTTGATACAGAGAATAGTGCTGAGAAAGGACATATTTCCTGTTAAGCACATCTATACTGCTTGCCTTTATAGATATTTTAAAACTCAGTCTTTAATGTTGCATTGAGAGAGGAAAGGAATGGCTTCAGGGTGAGGTTTCAGGCTGGGAAGGAGTCACCTGTCCTGTGTGCACAGTTAGTCCTCAGGTCTGTGTGGTGTCTGGGAAGTGCCACTGATCAGAAGGTAAATGTAATCAGTTCATCAGCATTGCTACATCAGTGTGACAATGTTTTGAACTAAGCCTAAGGTTTTGGGAAAACAGTAAACATTGTGCAGTTATGTGAATTCTTGCGCTGGCTTTCAAGGTGGGTAGTCTCAACTCATGCAGACAGACACAAAAGAAAAGTGTCCGTCCAGAAGAATTGCTGCCAATGCAGTGTGAGGTTATAGCCATGCATGGCACCAAGACCTACAAGCAAAGAGGGACCTTTTCTTTTACATGTGGTGTTGATACCTGTTGTATAGACTGCAGAGTGCCTGTTCTGTTTTCCTGGCACTGTTTCCAAAGAAGACCTAGCAGGGGGCAGGAGAAAGCTTGGAAGGAAGAGTCCCAACCACTCCCTGTAATTTGGGCAAATCATCTGTAAAGTGAATTTTCCATTTATACTCACCATTGAACTCTGTCAGCTTCTGAAGATCTTCTCCAAGCTCCGCAGTGACTGTCAGTGCCTGCTTCACCTTCAGGTTTGTTTCACTGTGACAAACAATATAAGAAAAAAACATGAACTGAAAGTCATATGTGAACTGAAAACTCTCCCTGAAATTTACTTCTGCTGTTGAGGACAATCTTCTTCCTTAGATATCTGATGGACTGAGATACTGTACATCTGTTTCACCTGGCGGAAGGGTGTAGATTGTCTCTTTCAGTTGCACTGACAGGCATTCAGAGGAATTCTGAGCATGGTACTAAAGGTGAAGTGGCTCTGTCTTCACAGAGCAGCACACTCTCTACCCTGTCACTCATGACACATTTAAACCCAAGGTATCTAAGCATATATGAGAGCTCTGAATCTTTTCTCCCATGGTATTCTGATCTGGAAGATTACTTCAGTCCTAGGACTAGCTAGCTGGGGAGCTGGAAATGCAATGTCAAAAGAACACTGCATTTGTTGAGGACCTGTTAGAAGTGGCACCTGTGTGTATGAAAACTACAAACCCATTTTCAGCAGAAATCAGATGGGGAAAGTCCAGAGGGCTGTCTGTAAAGGCTTGGGAGAGACACAACTTCTTGAAATCTCTCGTCTTGCTTAGTCCCTCAGACTGTTGATAGTTCTGGGCAATGCAGAAAAGGTAATGCAAACTGGGTCATAAAGATGAGTCAGCTCCAGTTTTTTCCAATTAATACAAGTTGCAGCCCTCTGGTTTTGTAGCCAGTTTTGTCCTGGAGTGGGCAACATTTGGAAGCCTTTGCTGTGTGCTTGCATTAATATTATTCTATAGCAGACCAAAGGAGATTACCAGAGTTACTCATTATGATTATCTCACCCAGATAATCTGTCTCAAGGAAAATACTAGAGGAGAGAAAAGCAACAGCTTCTGCCAGGGATATTACAGGGATGTGTCTAACTAACTCTCAGTGTTAGAAGATCTGTCACTGAAAAGTAAAGTCCCCTCCTCACATGACATTTGCACTCAAGAAGTAAAAGTATCCACCAGAAGACACTGTTTTCAGGATACCCACCCAAAATTTAGTCTACATGTTATGGAACTCTTGCTACCAAAGCTATTGCGGGTATGCCTGCAGCACCCAGGGTCACCAGGAACATGGCTTTGCAGTGGTGGCAGTGGCTGCACACCAGGGCCAGGCTCACTTACCCATCCAGCTCAGCTGTCTCGATGTACGTCAGGCTGTGTGGCTCACTGCTCGACAGCAACAGGAGATCAGCCTGAGCACAGACAGACAGACAGACTTGGCATGAATTCACACAGTCAACAGGCACTGCAGAGCAGTGCTGCTTGTGGTTACTGCCACATCATCACTATGACTGATTTTCTTGTGAGTGATAAGAGCGGCAGAGATTAACTGTGATCAGGATAGAGACAAACGGTACTCACTGTCACAAAGTTGTTGTTTTCTAGTTTTATTATATCCCCCACTTGGACATTCATCCATTTTTGCTCCTTTAACCTGCAAGGAAACCACTAGTAAGTAAACACATACAACACATGCCGCTTGGGAAAGTGGGGAACTTAGCTCTGCTCCTGGAGCCAGACTGTAGGTGCCATCAGGACTTGGGAACAGGGCCTCCCATGATGTGTCCTGATCCATACTAAGCTGGAGGACCACCATAGTACAAAAAAAAAAAATCAGTAAAAATCAATAAAAGCACTGGTTGGATTGACCCATGCTGGGTTGAGACCAAGCCCCACAACAGCAGTACAGTCCATGTGCACTATCCTTGTCCTTGTCTCTGCAGTGACTACTCCCTTCCTTCCTTCTCTTAAAGGGCCACATTGCCTCAAAAAACCCTCTCTGCTTTGTGTGAGAGACTTCACCTCGGAAAACTGCAGATTGTGTAAGGTTTTCTGAGTGGTACTAAGGACAAGAGCAACCAGCTTTCAGGGAGGTCAGTGCAGGTGCTTTGGCTGTGCACTTGCCTGTCTGAGCCATGTCTGCAGTGGTCTTCACAGCACTAAACCAGATGTGCACACAGGAAGCTAGCTAAACTACAAGCACCAACACAGCCAAGATAGGTGCATATGCAAATTCTAGAGGTGAGGAAGATCATTCTCAAAACAGGACTGGGAGCTCAAGCTTGAACCCAGTTCAATCTTGCTTATTCAGTGTTGGTTAGAGCTGGACAGGATCTGTGGTTTCCAGGTTTTGAACAAGGCAAAAACATTATAAAATTTGTGTCAAAATTTGTTTCCTAGACACAGTAACCAATACACAGTAAACGAAGAAACTGGTTTACTTAGCAAAGAGCACAAAAAAACAATGTTCCTATTCTTCAGTTTCCACTTATATTTTTAACTGTTTGATCATCTGTTGACTTTTACACAACAAACTGCTATCTATAGTGTGGAAAAAAAGTCACAAAAGACTTCACAGCTGTCTACAGCTGTGTCCTATGCATAGCTGGAGTCCATGGAGGTGCAAGCACATCTGTCTGTCACGAAAGCCAAAGCCTCTGCTATTTGTTCTGCAGGAAAGAACAGTGCTAGCAGTACAATGTCCAAAGCACGCAGCTGAAATGTTTTGGGTACATCTAAGCCAGAAGTGCTACACACACTCAAAGTATAATGAAGTGTATGAAGAAGATATTCCAGCTTCTTAATTTGAAATATCTTGTTGATAATGCCTAGTTTTGCTTAATACAAAATAAGTGCTATGAGTATAAATGGACACAGAAGATAGCTTTGCTTGTTACTTGTGGGGTAAGGAGTAAAGTAATATAAGACTCTGAAATTCTTACTTGAACATAAACACCCAGGAAAAGAGAAAGAGTTTAGTTTTAGTCAGTACAAGGTCACAGCCAAAATGTCTGCACAGATTCTGGTACTGTGTCTAGGGTTCGTTAATCAGACACACAGTCCAAAACTGCATGATGAACTATCAGTGTGAAACACAATTCAATTTTAAATTGTTCAGTGATCCTTGAGAATCACAGACACACAAACAAAATCAGAAATATTACTAACAAAATGCACTTCCCTGTGAGAACTACAGCAAAAAGGACTTACATGCCATTGATCAGGACCTGGACTGGGCGGTTGTTGACGTGTTTGTCGCTTTTGTGTCGATTCTGAAAATTGGATCAGAAGGTTAAAAGGCATTTCCAGGAAACCAAGCACACAGGAGCCATAGGCAGTTCATTAACATTTTAGGTTTCCACCCAGCTGGCTGAATGGGTCAGGCAGATTAGGGTCACAACTGAGTCAGTGTCCAGCACATGTTTACGGCAGTGACACAGAGCATAACCAGACTGCAAAGGGCAACAGGCAACATCAAGCTTGTGGTGGATAAAGGAGGGTAGAACCTTACATGTCACTTTGGCACAGCCCTGACTCAGCTGGCATTGCTCCTACCCACCTCAGTCTGTAAACACCAGAGAAGTTAATTCCTCTGCTCTAATATGGAAAGTGGCCACTGATGTTCTGGCATTGCTCCACTGAACACCAGAATCATTTTAATAATGAGATAAAATCAGATGATAAACGCAGCTCTAATATCACTCTGTGAAGTCAATTGGGCTTTTGACCATTAGCTCTGATGGCAGCAGACTTTGGCCAAAGCTGAGAAAGTTTGAAAAATCACAAGTGGGTCAGGCACTCGCTTCCTACAAAAATTTTTTCCCCACCTACATTGTACCAGATGACAGAAGATGAGTTCTCCAAAGTGGAAGCCTAAGAAAATATTTCTGTGCCTGCATCCAGACATATCCAAGAGTGATCATATTTTCAGACATGCTGAGCAGTTTCAGAGAAAGTCAATGGAGCTGCTGGGCTGCTCAACAATTTGGAAATTCTAGCTCCTGTTTCAGTAACAAATCACAGATTTTGGGGACTTAATTTTAGACCCCATCTGAGTGCCTGTCACCAGCTGTGTTTAAGCAGTTTATTTCAGTTACTGTGCTGAAGAATCACAGGCCAACCCCAAAGTACAGTTCAGAAATACAGATCTTACAAAATCATCAATGGCATCCTTGACTCCTGATACAGCCAGCACCAGCACCAGGGGCACCACTGTTGTAAACCAGGCCAGTGAGGAAATCTGAGGAATTAACTGTAGGAAGAAAAGATGTGGGTTAGGACATTTCCTGCCAGTTCAGAAAACCACTGCTTCCTAATCATGCTGCAGACAACATTTTTCTATGATAGCTGATTATACAGAATATGGACAGAAATGTAGCTCCATCCCTGACACATGGGCAAAAAGGTGGGAGAGCCAGGGAACCCATGTTTTCCTTACAAAACAAGCTGTAATTTAAGTTAAAAAAATGGAGCTGTCAGAAAGTGTAGTGGGTTATTCTTTATTGTTGTTTGCAGAATTAGGATTGCCAAATCCACAGGATATTTATTTGGAAGTACTGACATGGACAAGCCCACTGTGAGGGACTCAAGAGCTATCTGAGCAAAACCAGCTGTGCAGAGCCCTCAAAAGCTTCTGTTCTTTGTTTCAGTAACTTTTCACATTTTGCTGAAGTAAATTTTGCATCGATGGACAATGCAAGCTGTTGCCATGGCTGACCTTGCTCACCCAAGAGCAGCACAGCCACTTTTGTTTCCTACATATTTAACAGTGAGAAGACCAAAGAGTTTAAGGTGATTCTTTAAGGCCATCAGTCATGCAGAGGTGATTGTCTCATCCCCACACAGTTTTCCTCTTCCTCTAGAAGTGCAGCACCAGGGATAGAAGCAATGTGAAACCAGAATTAGTGTGTCCCTCAGTTTGGATCTGGGAAGTGTCAACTCCACATGCATTGTGAAGTTGACATTTATGCACTGTCATAGCCCAGATCCTACAGGCACCACAGCCCTGCTCAGTTGTACAGGCTGCAACTGCTGCCTTCTCACCTCCCTTGGAAAATGCATGTCCCACTGCTTTGTGACAAAGGAGGGGGAGACAGAGTCCCCACAGCCTGCCCATCACATCCACACTTGATGCAGGAATAGTCCCACAGGCATGGAGTGAAGAAAAATAATTAAAGGGAGGAATATGCCTGCCTAATAGACTAATGTCTGCCTTCTTTAGGTTACCTTGATGTAAAGAAAAAGCTGTGTGCTTTTATATATATTCAACCCTAGATGGCCTAGCAAAACACACAGTGGAATAATTTAAGACAAATACTTTGAAATACTATGAATTTGACAGACAAACAGCTAGAGTGCAGTACAACAACACAGGAACTGTGCTCTCAGCTCCGCTGAAAAGGCACCTTCTCTTGAAAAATATAGATTCACTGTAATTTCAAAAATCCATTCCCTGTAAATAAGCAAAAAAGATCATATGTGGTTTGCTGAAGGCTTAACCACATTTCACCTATGCTTTTTTGAGCTGAAATAGTAAAAAAAAAAAGCATTTGAAATGGGTTATTTTGCAAATATGTGTGCAGCTAAATGGTCAACTCTAAAACATTAATCCTGGAACATAATCAAAATTATACCCTTCTTTTGATAACGTGTATTCTGATATGACTCAACAATGGCAGAGTACACAGCAAGGTGCAAAGGGGCAGAAATCCTGATATCAATTTATCCGGTGTGTTCAGCTTTCAGGGTATCATTAGCAACAGTGATGAGCAAAGTGCAACCCAATGCCATTGCAATCCACAGGGTTCAATAGTGCTGCCAGTGTCTGACACACTCCATACTGGACCCCTTCCTCACCCTGGAGAAGGGAGCAGCAAGATCCAGCTTCATGCAAACTAGCCACAGCCTTGAGCCTTCCTGATGTTAACTCCTTCCTCCCCAGGGAAACACCACAGGTTACAAATGTGGTGTCCTTCTTGCTGTTTTCCTTTGTGACTGCCAGTGGAATTCGCCTTAAAATCTATGGGTAAGAGACAACTTGGCTTTATACTACAGGATGAATAAGTAATGCAGGTCTGAGGACAGTCAGGAGCACTCAGAGGTAGACACAAAGGGATAGTAGGGCAGGGCATGAAAAAGTTGCACAATGTGTTGAAAACTAATTAACTTTTTTCCTTCATTTAGTTCAAACCCTCATATCCAAAGGTAAAAGAGAAAATTGCTTTTTTCTGCCCTACTTTCTATGTACTGTAAGATTTTACTAAGATGCTAATTCACACCAGGAATATAGCTTGCACTTCATTATACCTGTCAAACATAGACTGGCTTTGATAACAGAGAACAATCTGCTGGAAACAGCACAGTGATTTCGTACCTGCAAAATCAGCAAGAAAAGGAAGTAAGCATTGGCTATCCGCTGAAACTGCTCAAACAGGTTGAGAGGCAGGAAAGTGAAGAAATTGTATTTTGATGTTTTAATTGAATTGTTCTGTAAGGAAAAAAATAAAATAAGTAGGATTGGTAAAACAGGAAACAAAATTACAGCAGAACACATTTCAACTGTCTCTTACTTGCTTATATTTAGCAATAGCATTGTTTCCAACAGCAGCTCAAAAAGCGTTTCCTTTTCCCCCACACAATCATGCCAAGTCTGGATAAACAGAGAATTCCTCTTGGAATGGGTGAAAACATGATGCTCGACTTATGCCAGTGCTGCTGCAGGTGGATAAACTTGTATGGTGTTGCTCACAACATCTTCCCTTTATTAATAGTCTTCTTACTTACACAGTGCACAAAAAAAATTGAGAACTGCAACCAGAAGACAACAATTTTGCTGTTAGCATCTACAGAGCAGGGTTGGAAAACACATGCCAGGTCAAACACCTGTAACTTGTCTGATGCTCTAAAATACCTATTGGCTGGACAACCCTACTGGAGGTATACATCCTCCCAGGAGCAGAATACAACATTATTATCATCTTTTTCAGCTCATTCAGCAAACTTTCAGCTCACCAGCTTCAGCGGGTGGCTTGTTTCTATTCCACAAAAATCACTTGGATGTGGCGTCGTGCAAACAGCCACTAATACAAGAACTCACCATTTCAGTAAGTGAGCTGCAGCTCTGTTCCCTATTTCCAGTTTCCTTTTCTAATTGTGGATGGCCCTTCCAGCCACAAGAAGTGGTTGCTCCCCAGTCTGTCTTTTGCACACCACAGAAAGACCTAAGTTTGATATTGCAGAACAGGGTATTTTATTCCCCAAGGATAAGAGCAGTCTGGTCCAATACGTGACACCAGCTAGCCAGGCTCAATGCATCATATTGACCCACGAGCTGCTGCTGTCCCTTTAGTTTGCAGGTGTGCTAGACCATCTTTTCATATGATGTTTAACAGGCCCTGGTCCAGGTTTAGTTCTGAAAGGATGAATCCCCTCTGTTGTGAAAACATCCTAAATTTTTCACTCTAGAAGCTCTCCAGATAACGCCCATTAACCCCCTTCCAGGGAACCTAAGGTGTGACAGCACAAGGAGGCAGATATGAAGCACACTTGAATTCCACAATAAATATGCTGGTTCAACAGCAGAGAAAATGGTGATTATGGTATTTGTAATAGCCTTTAGATATTGCTAAGCTGGTGGGAGGACAGAAGCTACTAAGTATGAATCACAGCCCACTTCTTATCCATGCATTAATCTGGGATCTCAACATCTACACTGACATGCATCAGCATGTTTCCAGCACTAAACCAATTATTTCAGGTTACCACTAAAAGGTATGTGTGGGGGAAGCTATTCCATTTTAGGCAGTTACTGGATTCCTCTACCTTCAGACACACAGTACAACGTATGTTCTTCAGCATTAAAATCATGTTTTATCCCTTGGACAAGCCAAATGAGTAAATCTCTAAAAGGGCAGAAATTAAAACAGCCTTCATAGAAGAGCTAGCCAAATCCTCCTGTTGACTGCACTCCAGCAAGAAAAGATATTCATCAGTGATCATCATATATACAATATTGCCTGTCTCCTGGCACCATGCAGCTACCTGCAAGTGTGGTTAACTCTGTCTATGCCAAGATGTGCAGTTAAATTTGGTTTATTTCAAAATCCTTAACCATGGGGTATGTGTTGTGGACAGGCTCCATGGACACTGCCAAAACAGAAGCAATGGAAAAACGGCATCCTCTGCAAACCCAGCATACTAAGAACAAAGTTGCTTGACAAGACTGTGTCCATCAGGCACACAGTCTAGCAGATTTTTTAATAAAAGCTGGATCTAAATATAGAAATCTGCCCACTATTCTGAAGAAAAGTATCATGAGCAACTACTTAAAGATAAAACAGAAGATTGCTGCTGCAGGATAAAGTAAATGCAAGGGACTTGACCTTTGTGCGTCAACAGATTTCAGAGGGTTACATATAACATGGGAAAAAATACTCAGTAAACACTCAGATAAAGTTTATACATCTTTGCCTGCAAAAATCTCAGAAGGGAATAAGAAAAGAATGGGAGTGGTTTATTTCAATTCCTGCCGTCTATTTCTGTCTATTAATTACGTCAGGAAAATCATTGAATGAACCACAGCCATTCATTTTATTTCCTATTGCCATTAGGCATGGTAAAAACCCCAGACATAACAGCTTCCAAATGCTTAACTGCAGGAATCTGGATTAACAGTGTTTATTCCATAGTTGTTCAGGATCATGATATTGTTGGGCATATACTGTCTTTTGGGACACTAGGGCACTTTAGACCTGAGGATAAGGACAGGGATTATTATCATGGATCTTCTCATTATTCTAGAATCTATAATTAAAATTAATCACCAGGAAAAAAAAGAACTTGCAATTACTATTAAAATTTCTAATTCAACACATAACTTGTTCATGGACCTCAGGGACTAAAGGCATATCAATAGCAAATTATAATGACAAACTAGAGAAAACTTCAGCCTTTCCAAATCAAAACTCTGCATTTCCACATCACAGATACAGCTGAAGCACTATGTAAGGTATCATATAATCATAGAAACATAGAATGGTTTGGGTTGGAAGGGACCTTAAAGATCATCTCATTCCAGCTATCTCTGCCTTCGGCAGGGACACCTCCTACCAGACTGGGCTACTCCAGCCTGGCTTTGAACACTTCCAGGGATGGGGCAGCCACAGCTTGTCTGGACAACTTGTTACAATGTCTCAACACCCTTACAGTAAATAACTTCTTCCCAGTATCTAATCTAAACCCATCCTCAGTTTGAAGCTATTCCTTTGCCCTGTCTACTACATGCCCTTGTAAAAAGTCCCTCTCCATCATTCTTATGGGCTCCCTTCAGGTACTGGAAGGCCACAGCTAGGTCACCCTGAAGCTTTCTCTTCTCCAGGCAAACAAACCCAATTCTCTCAGGTATTATGTTTTCAGGCAATACTACAGGGCTCTGTGCTTTGACAGCTGAGGCTCTTGGCCAGCTACAGGGAAATCTCAGTAGGCCTCTGCTCTTGATCTTA